>PVKC010003912.1:0-37349 GCA_004027635.1 Crocidura indochinensis
TGAGTTCCTTTGTTTATTGCAGCAGTATTCAGAATAGCCAGAACTTGGACACAAACCAAGTGCCCAAGAACAGATGAATGGACACAGAAACTTTGGTACATATACACAATGGAATACTACACCACCATTAGTAAAGTTAAGTCATAAAATTTGCTTTTTATACTGAGGGAAATGAATCAGAGGGAGAGGGATTGACAGAATAATCACACTCAATTGTAGAATTTTATTTTTTAATTACCATTTAAAAATAGTAATAAATCCAGAGAAGATAAACCAGGAGGATGAATCCCTGGTAGGAGGATTGCAACAGATAGTGAAGGAGTGTAAGGAATAGTTGGAAATGATTACTCTGAACAAGAACTGGGTGCTGAAATAAGATCAAGCAATGTTCACAGTACACTTTACTAACAATATTGCAAACCACAGTTGTCATAAAGAAAAGTAATAGGAATAGAGAGAAAGAAAAATAGAAGACAAGTATCTGTCTCAGAGGCAGGCAGGGGCAAGGTCAGGGGAGAGGAAAGGAGGAAAATTGTAGATACTGGTGGTGAGAAATGTGCACTGAAGAATGATGTTATACATTGTATGAAACTCAATTATAAACAACTTTGTACCTGTTTAAAATGTTTATTATTGTAATTTTTGTCATTAATAAATATTCATTTATATTTATAATATATCTTTAAATATAATATATAAACTATTTATGATACATATAATATATATTTATACAAATATTTAGATATATTTATAAATGCAAATTAATGTTTTATATCTATTGAATGAATATTGAGATAATAAATAAATAAAGCTATTTATATATTTATACCCATGGTGTTCAAAAGTAATTAAAATTTAAGAAAGATAATGCTTTAATTGTATATTAATATTTTATGCATAGTTTAGCTTTTATCCCCTGAATTAGTCATAAACTCGATATTTTATAGAGACCAGAGAAGTATTGTATTTTATAGAGACCAGAGAAGTATTGATAATGAATCAAGTTGATTAGTGAGACCAGAACTAATGATTATGAAAAATTTACAGCTGTTACATATGTTCCAAAAAATAACTGGCTGTAATAAAATGTGGAAACATTGACACATAGGCACCAATCATATGATTTCATTACCCACGTGAGAAGATATTGTCAATCAAGAATCTACAAAATAAGACCTGAAAATTGTATCCTACCTTTATCTCCTTTTTGCAATTAAAGTTTTAATAAATGTAGACCTACTCCTGTATTTACATATTGCTTGTTACTCTTTTCTTTTTATGTACAACAGAGTTAATTATGTACAACAGAGGCCTTTGGTCCTTCTGGAATACACTTTGAATTATACAAACTCAAGCTTGTCTCTAATTGCCATGGTGAGATTTCTGGGTGAAATGCTGAAACAGCCAAACCTAATGATTGATGATTTGAAAAAACTGAAGACTGCTAAATGTTACAATAGTTTCCTCACACTGAAGCCTTTTGTCCGAAGACTATTAGCAACATATCATAGGCAAACAGATGGCTCACATATCTAATCCAAAAATATTCAGTGAGAAATCACTTAATAGACCTCCTTCAACCTTTAAAACTCTTCCTATACCATGAACTAGGAAAAAAAAACATAGAAGACTTTAATCAAGAGCTTGTATTTATAACATTAAATACGAAACTTCTCATATCGTAACCTCATTGTAAAGGGTGTTGGGCTACACCTGGTAGTGTTCAGGGGTTACTCGCAGCTCTGCACTAAGGTATCACTTTTGTAGAGCTCAGGAGGTCACATAGGATGCCAAGACAGAACCCAGAATGGTCACATGAAAGGCGAATAAGTAATCTACCTGCTGTATTATCATTCTGGCTCTATGCAACCTCATTATTTCTTGGCTCACATTATGAAAATCTAAAATGTTTATTTTCCTTTAATGTTTAAAGTGTATTGACTTATTATTTACCTCTTGCGTGTATTTTTTGTTAAATGCTAGCTTGTTGGTGTAATCAGTCTTTACCCTAAACTGATCAGACTTTACCCATAACCATTATGGCTTCCCTTTTACATATCAAAAACCGACCTGGGTGGGAAGAACTTTTAGATAAGCTCTTTACCCAATCTATTATCCATCCATGATATGGTGACCCTATTTTCCTAATAAATAATGCAGAGGCAGTGGGCCCCTCTTTATCTCTTTACATGGTGGAAAGGTCCCCAGACTCATCTTTCATCTTACTCCAGCATCTCTTTCTAGTCTGGTTTGAATTATTTCCTGCAGCAGCCCTCTTCCAGACATACTTCCCCTTTTCACTCAGGATTGTTACATGACAGTTTATCTACATCTCTCATCTCTCATATTTCTTGTTTTTAGTAGTTACAGGAGGGATAGATGTTGGAGTAATCAGTCTTTACCCTAAATTGATATGGCATGTTAAACTTCACCCTTAACCACTATGGCTTTCCTTTTGTATAACAAAACTCACCTGTGCAGAAAGAGCTTCTAGGTAGGCTCTCTCGCCATGTGGTAGAAAACTCCTAGACCCATGTTTCATCTTTCTCCAACTTGATTTGAATTATTTTCTGCAGTGGCCTTGTTCCAGATCTGCTTTCTGCTTTTCCCTTGGAATTGTGGCATAAGGATTTATTCACATTTCCACACTAGTTTAGTACTTTGAAACCCTTATGTTTTGTGCTAAAGTGATAGTGCAGCTGGTAGGCTGTTTGCCTTGCTTGAGAGCAAGCAGGATTTGATTCCCAGCATACAATATTGTTCATTGATCCAGTGAGAAGTGATTCTTGAGTGAAGAGCCAGAAGTAAGCCTAATTTAGAACCAATAGGTGTGGATCCTAAACTAAAAACTATATATCTACATAAAACACCTATTTATGTGATAAACAATTGAATTATTAACACATTTCCTTTTGTCTGATTGGGTGAAAAGCAAAGACGAATAATGGGGCTACATAAAACTGAGAAGCTTCTGCACATCAAAGGAATCAGTGACTATGATACAAAGACTATCCTTTGTATGAAAGAAACTATTCACCTAATACCCAAAAGATAAGGGGTCAATATCTAAGATATACAAGACACTTATAGAACTTAGCAAGAATTACAGCATAACATTGTGTTCAAGATATCCATATGAATATTCTGATATGTTGGGCAATTTTCAACAATTGGAACTATTTTTCTTAATGAATAAGAAAAATTCACTATGTAATAAGATGTATTCACTTAGCAAACAAGAAAATTTGTCACAGATAACTTAGAATTTGAAGTGATTACTAATTGATTTAAGAAAACAAAATCCTGAAGGCAATAGTCTGATAATAGAAGCTTGTGAGACAGAAAAATCAGTCCCTATAAGGAAGGCACAGCATATTGGCATCTGCCTCCTAGTAAGGTTTTGACATCAGAAATCCAGTTTGTTTTAAAGGCACAAGTTACACATTTTCTAGAAAGACTTGTTGTAAAGTTATTAAAAGCCATTTCTGTTGCTTCCCCCCCACCTTCTATTTTATATGAGTCCTTGATCTTTTCTACTCCAGTTTTTATAAACAAGCTACTTTTAATGAAGGAACGTGATCCCTGTGGCTATTGAGGGATTGCAGTTATTCATTCCTACATTTCACATTGAGTTTGAAAAATTGCTTTTAGAGGTTATAGGGTAGAGGAGACAGGAAAAAAAAACAAGGATCATAAAGAAACTAGAGTTGAAATATTTCAGAGCACAGCAAGATGGAAGTTCTTTACAACTCTCTATTTCAGCAGTCATACATACAATTAGATAATAGCTAAGGGGTGCAGGAAAGCATTACTTGGATCGAAGTGCACAGAGTATTCCTGTTTTTCATGTTTGAAATGCACTCCAGGAATAAAATTAGGAAAATAGTTGCTAAATATCTTGAATATGGTGTCCTTTCTTGTACATTTCTAGTTCAAGAATGCATAGTAAAATGACTGTGTGTATGTAAGGGAAGTAAATTCTTAGATCAAATAGTAAACATAATAGTGATAAAAGTCAAGCTAAATAACTTAAACTCTAGCAGAAAGAAAAAAACTTAGATAAAATAATTTACACACACATATCCACACATTATATAAATCTCTTTTTGTAGGCTCTCTGGTATTTTCTGGGGTATTATGATTCATTCTGCATTCCACAGATAAATACATCTGGATCTGATAGAAGTAGTGAGGAATAGGAAACTCTATTTCTTGTTCTGATGGTTCAGAAAACAGACAAACTCTATACTTTATATGTGAAAGAGTCAGAGAGATGATATATACAGAAGCTATAGTAACTTGGTAATTGGAAGCAGATATCAGTATTTGCAATTTGTATTAAAAGTAAACAAACTCTTTTATGAAGACCAAATAGTATTTTATAAAGGGGTAAGAAATACATAGTGGAGCAAAGAAGGCCTCTTCAACAAGTGGTGTTGGTAAAACTGGTCGACATGCAAAATTGCCTGGTCTTTAACACCAATAATAAGGGTCAAATAAAATTGAATAAAAGTTTTTTATAGTAAATATGAACCATAAGGTACATTGAGGAAAATGTAGGTAAACACACCATGACATTGAAACTAAAGATGAAACAAAACTGTTCAAACAGTGGAAGCATAGATAAATAAATTTATCTATATTACTACATTAAACTGGGAAGCTTCTGCAAATCAAAGGAACCAGGGACTATGATGCAAAGACTATTATGTAATGTGAGAAACTGTTCAACCGATATCCATGTGGTGACAGGTTAATATCTAAGTTACATAAGACATTGATAGAATTTAGCAAAAGAAAAAACAATTAAAGTCCATTCAAAAATGGGAAGATGAATTGAACAGTCATTTCACCAGAGAAAAATTACAAATCTCCAAAGGCACATCCAAAGTCTTAACGTCAATAATCATTTGAAAGATGCACATAAAAACAATATTGAGATATCATTTCACACCATAGAAACTAGCACACATTACATAGAACAAGAATATGCAGTGCTAATGCAAATGTGGGGAGTAAGGGACTCTTATTCATTACTGTTGGGAATGTATACTATTCCAGCTTCTTTTGAAAATCAATAGGGATATTCCTCAACAAACTAGAAATTGAGTTTCTGTATGATCCATCAATACTACCCCTAGAGATATACCCTAGGAACCCAACAATATCTTGAAGAAAAGGCCCTCTACATATCTATATTTGTCACACCACTACTTACAATAGCCAGAATCTGGAAACAACTCATGCCTCAGAACAGATGAGTGGCTAAAGAAACTGTGGTCTATTACACAAAGGAATATTGTGCAGCTATCAGGAAATTTGTTTATAAGAGGATATATATGGAGATTATTATATTGAGTAAAATGTGTCAGAAAGAGGTATAGACATAAAATAATCTCATTTATTTGTGGAATATAAGAAAAGTAAAAGGTAGCATGGTAATAATATCCAGAGACAATATGGAAAATAACCAGGAGGACTGTTGATGGTAGGAAGTTTGCCTCAGAGTGATGAATGCAGTTATAGTAGTAATGATTCACTATGACAATGATAGTTGGAATTGATCACTCGGGACAAGAACTAGGTGCTGAAAGAGGATAAAATGATTGGCATGGTACTCATTCATTAGCCATAGTGCAAACCACAGTGTCAAAAAATGAAAAAGAAAGAGAGAAATAAAATTCCTGCCCCAGAGACAGGCAGGGGAATGTGGATGGAGAAAAATTGGACACATTGGTGGTAGGAAATGTACACTGGTGAAAGGTGGTGTACATTCTATGAACTGAAACTCAACAATGAGCAATTTTGTAATCACAGAGCTTAAAAAAGTAATTATATATAAAAGACTAACTAGTGATGACTGTTATTTTGCAAAGTCATTAGTGCAAAGATCTCTACAGATGAATGTGATGAAAAGCAACAGTTGTAAATTGAAGAATGGACATCTCATTGAAGATAGCATGTAAAGAGAAAAATTTAGAAATTCAGTGGACCAACTCAATAATTTTTTCTCAATTGTAAAGTATCACTCTTATTTTTGTTGAAAAGTTTGGACATTTTACTAAAATAATTTAGTTTTGTAGTATAATTCATCATTTCTTTCATGATTAAATGAAATATTTAAACTGCAAAATATCTATAGTTCTTTTTTCTCCTAAAAAAGCACTCAGAATTTTAGTTTTATTATGATATAAGTTTATTAGTCTTCCAGACACTTTTATCAGTTCTATATTTACCCAGGATGCTATTATTTTTATACTAATATATGTGCATATATAATATGTGATATATATGTATTTTTTGTCTCATCAAGAAAACAACTCACTTTTTTGACTTTTAATCAGCCAAATCTATTCAGAAAATGTAAACTTGAGCAACTGACTTGTGTCTTAATAACTCTGGTAATTGCCTAGATATTTTATCAATGTGAATAATATACATGAAGTGCTTTATACAGTGACAGATTATAGAGAGGTGTGCCCAAAATATGGTCAACCATTGTAAATCAACTCTTGATGCGTTCAACAGGCTGTAGTACACACTTCGCATGCAAGAGGTTTAGGTTCTTGCCATCACATGATCCTTAAAAAATTACAAGTATACCACTAATCTTAGAGTTATGTCATCCCCTAGCAATACTGGTTATGGTATGAAAACTAAAAGAAGACATTATTTAGATTTTTGTGATTATTGTAGCAGAGATTTGTTTCAGAAAAGGAAAATGCCAGGAGAAAGCCCGTACTGACTGCTGACATTCAGTGCTTAATTTTGTTGGACCAACCATTCTATCAGGGTATGAAATATTTAAGTTTCTTAACTAGAGAAATTCATTCTATATTAATTTTAGGAAAGTCCCAGAAAAATCACACACAAGGATAAAAACACATCAGCATAAAATTATTCTAGATTCTTCACAGACTTTTGACAGAGCAGATGTTTAACTTAATAAGATCTCTCTTGTCTATCTTTCCCATCTTTGTCTCTAAGAAATAGAATGCATACTTCATTTCATCCATCTTTAAATCTTCTGACTAATCGTACTTTACTTCCACTCCCTCTCTGCCCCAAGTAATTCCAGTGTCCAATGAGATACCCTGATTTTCCAGAACTTACATTAATTTTTTTCAAAATTCTTATCAAGTAAACTCAACAAATTTTTCTAAAACTTGGTTTCTATATTTTAAGTTTTAAGAGGATTTTCAAGGAAAGAGCAAAAAAATTGAATGAGATTGTATCTCTTTGCCTTAATGAAATGCTTGAACATGATCTCCTGGGTCTCCTTGTCAAGTTTAAATGTCACTTTACTGTTCATGTCAGCATATTGCTGATTTCTCACGTTTTTCTCTGACTTCTTAGACTCTGAGTGCTGTTAATCCCTTTTCTATTTTCCTCAAGTCAGAGGATTTTTCCTGTGTGAAAGAAAAGCTCTATTTCTATATTTGTACCAGTATATAAAGAAGGGCTTCAGTATTGAGATCCACAGGCAAAGGGGAAATACAGAGCAATGATCACCAGGCCATGGGTCTGGAATTCTGCCAAAAAAATTGATCTCTTTCACTGGACTAGGCAAAAGTTATTTCTAGCTACTCACTTTGTTCCAATCCATGCATTGATGACAAATCTGTAGTGAGTTAGCAGAAATTAGTGTCCGGGGAGGTCCAACTTTATGGTAATTTCTATACTATGAATATTAGCTGTTAGTAAAAGTTCACATTATCATACTCTATGTAGAACCAATCTCCTGAGATAACATATGAATGAGGTACTTGATTTATTATTATACTTAGAAATTTCAAAGGAGAGCCAGAGATCCTATAGTTGATAGTGTGTTTGCCCTGCTTGCTGCTAACTAGTTTGCTCTCTGCCACCACATATGGTCCCACAAGCTCTGCCTAAAATGATGCCTGAGCTCAAAGCCAACAATAAGCCTTTGTACCACTGGATGTGCTCCAAATATAAATAAAACAAAATAAAAACCTCAAGGACCTCTAATTTATTTGTTACTCTTGAAATTAGTGATTTCAACACAGTTCTAGAGGAGAATAGCCTCTGTTTCTGTTAGTTTCTGATATTTCAGTTATATGAGCTTATGAGCGTATTAGTTTATATTAGTTTATATTGAGTTTGTGCATATGTAAAACTGAAGTTTAGTTAAGGATATTTGAAAATCAAATAGAAATAATGTTACAAAACTCTTAGTAGAGTTCCTACCACATAATGATAAATTCCTGTGGGAATTCATTTCAATTCTCTTTCCTTCCTCTGTTATTAATTAGGGTAAATACATCTAAAATGAAACAAAAACAAAAAGTCAAATGAGTGTAACAATTATGTTATTCAGTTGGTGACGTTTGTAGTTGGAATAAACCTCTTTTAGAAATGCTACAGACCTGAAACTCATGTCATTGCAGAGTGATTTAAACAAATAACCTTCTCTAAAATTTTGTATGTAATATTACACTATTATATAAAATAGACAACAATACATATAAATATTTATATAAATATATGCATATTTTTCAAATATGTGCATATTTTGCACAGTTTGTAAGGTGTAAGAATAAGATTAGACATTGCTTTTTTGCACTGTCTTCTTTACTGATTTTTCTTATACTACTTATCTTTTTTAATCATAGCAACTATGAAAAAGTTATACAGAAATATAACATAATAAAAATCATTTAGAAAGTCAGGCTCTTTTAAACTATAAAATATATGTAGTTCAAAATTAGCTAATGTTGAATTAGCAATTGTCTCCTCAACATTCATTGTCTAATGTGACATTATTTTTTAGAACATTAAACTATGCTGTTGATCTTTTATGAATATCCATGGCATTATTCAAAAGAACATAAAACATAAAGTTTCACCCTTCAAATTTCTAACGTCTACACATCACAGAGTCAATTAAATCTTTAGGGAAAAGAAGATGGGAAGTATGACTTTTTTTCAACTTCAAACTATACTGTTAGAAAGGAATAATAGAATTTAAGTGTAGAAATAACTGCTGTTTCACTGAAACTTAAGGACTACCTTGACAGACTTAAGTTGCAGAGCACAGGGACTAGGCCCCCAAAATAGCCAGTTTAAAATTTATAGACACATACCAGGATGGTCATAAAGGCATGCAGGAAATAATCTAATTGCATCTGGGATTAGCACCCAGGAATCTGAGGGTATCCAAATGGAATGAAGGCTTTTAATTTATCTAGTTAATAAAAACTATAAAATATATCTAGTTGGCACCCAAATTATTCCTTCACTCAGCAATTCATCCCTAATCAATGAGAAAATCCATTCTAAAATGATATAAAAGTAAGAATCTAAGATGGACTGAAAATTGCATCTGCTAGAGGTACAGCCACAGAATGCTGGTATTTTTTAAAATAAACTCCTTTGCCTTTTGGCAGTATTGGCTCATCTCCTCATGATCTTTGTGGGATGAATCTTGAGCCTTCACCTAGCAATACTACAAAGCAGTATTAATTAAAAGAGTGTGACAATGGAACAAGGAAAGACTTCAGATCAATGGACTAAAATTGAAAATCCAGAGGCATATCCCAGGTATATAGTAAGTTAATCTTCAATAATCAAAATATATGAAGTGTAGCAAGGATAGCTTCTCCCACAACTATGTTGTCCTAGGGAAACTGATTGGCTACACACACAAAAAATGAAGTTAGATCTCTTTATAATGCCATGCACAAAAGTGTCAAAATGGATTAAAACATTGATATCTTATAAGATATATTAGGTACATAGAGGAAAGTATTGATAGAACTCACTATGACACTATGACACTGATGCTAGAGGCTTCTTGAAGTATCAATCTTTTTTTAAGTATCTATTCTTGAAATATCACTGATCAAGCAAATGGAGCAATGATGAACAATGGCACTAGATTAAATTAAGAAACTTCTGTATCTCAAAAGAAATGATGACTTCAAAAGAATACAAAGATAGACCATAGATTAGCAAACCCTTTTTGCCCACTGTTCATTTAATAAAGGGTTAATATCCAAAATATATAAAGAACTGGTAGAACTCTACAAGAAGAATAACACAAAAGATCTAACCTCATCAAAAAATGGGGAGAAGAGATGAACAGAAACTTCTTCAAAGAAGAATTATAAATGGTTAGATGGCATACAATAAACTTTCTCTATAACTAAACACCTGGGAATATAGAAATCAAAACAATGGGATACCACTTTACACAAAAATGACAGGCACTTATCAAAAAGAACAACAACTAGTATTGATGAGAATATGGGGGAAATGGAACCTCACTCACGGTGTAAATGTTGAATGATCCAACCTTTTTGAAAATCAATATGGAAACTTCTCAAAAAACTAGCATTTCAACTTCTATATGACCCAGTAATTCTGCTTCTTGGAATATATATCACAAGAATCCAAAGAACAATCTATAAAAACCGTCTGCACTCCTGTGATTATTGCAGCACTATTCACAATAGCCCAAAACTTGCAATAACTCAAATGCCTCAAAATAGATGACAGTATGAAGAAACTATGGTATATATACACATTGAAATATTACTTTGAAGTAAGATAAAGTCATGCAATTTGCTGCTTTGTAGATGGATCTGGACAGTGAAGTTGGGGGAGTGAGACAGAAAGAACTCTCTTATATGTGGGATTTGAAGAGTTTAGTTTTTAAGGCGAAGGCAGTAGAAAATGAAGAGCAGGGGAACTGTTTTTCATCCAAAAGTTTGCCAGTGGATTGGAGTGAGCATATAAATTATGGAAGGGATAATATAAGACAATGGCAGAAGAGTAAAGTGCCTATTTTAGATGCAGATTGTGGGACATGAGAAAATTTTGTGGACATTAGTGGAAAGAAGTGGACACCAGTGAAGGTTTTGTTGTTATAATGTATGCATAAAATTTAATGAATAATTTTTCACTATAGTTCATAGTAATTAAAAGTTAAATATAAAAAAATCTTGAAGGAGAAGTGGTGGAATAGCCGTAGGGTGTTTGCCTTGCATGCAGCTGACCTAGGATGAATTGCTGTTTGATTCCTCAGCATCCCATATGGTCCCCCAAGCCAGGAGCGATTTCTGAGCGCATGGCCCTAAGCATCACCAGGTATGGCCCAAAACCAAAAAAGAAAAAGAAAGAAAGGAAAATATTTTTTCCTTTCCATGATGAGATCACTGTCATGTTGAGGGTGCCTTAATCCTCAATTTGCAAGCCTGAAAATTTTAAATCACTCTTTGACTCATTATCCTTACCTATATATCTTGAAAGGCGATTCTAGGCATAGCATTTGCAAAAGCAAACATAGGACTATCTCACTTATTTGTGATATATAAAATAACTGAAAAAGAAAATTCACTGTAGTAAAGGTAGTGTACCTAGATCAGCCTTGACCCCCAGAGCCTAGCAAGAAGGAAGGAAATAGAAGGAAATAAATTCAGGGAAAAGGAAAACATGAGAGAGGGAAGTAATAGGGGAGTAGAAGTCAGAAGCCTCAACTACGTTGTTAATAAGGAGGAGTATAGTTATATATCCAAACTAGAGACTAAACAATACTGAAAAAATGAAATACATATTATAAATAACACAATTTAAAAGGTGCCTGTCAAGGTGGAAGGCTGTTGTGGGTGGGAGAACTTGGGAATACTGGTAGAGGGAAGTTGACATTGCTTGGTAGAATTGGTGCTAGAATATTATATGTCTAAAAAAATCACCACCAATATTTCTATAAATCATGGTCATTTAATTAAAGGTTTAAAAACCTAAATGATAGAAACTAGTCAGAATAAAAACCATGGGTCCAGAGAGATAGCATAGAGATGGGTCATTTGCCTTGCATGCAGAAGGACTGTATTTTGAATCCCAACATCCCATATGGGTCCCCTGAGCCTGCCAGGAGCCATTTCTGAGCATACAGCCAGAAGTAACTCCTGGGCGCTGCTGGGTGTGACCTAAAAAAGAAAAAAAAAGAATAAAAACCAGTGGGCCTTTAATTTTAGTGTACATAAGAATGATGAGTTTGTTTCTTTAATGCGTGAACTACTGGTTCCAAAGTTCCTAAATTGCTGACTCATAATAGAGAGCACTTCAGGGATTTGCATATTTAAATTCAAAATGAGACCCATATATAGATGAGTATGCGAACTATTCCTGGAATATAACTACTTGGAATGTAACGTTTTTAATTTAATGTGCATGAAAATGCTGGTGATGTAGAAAGGATGACCTATGACATTTTCCTTTGAGAAGGTAATGAGAAAGCTCAGAAATAACTCCAGGGGTTTGCTAAGTAGCCTTCTTTCATCTAATTCCCTAGATAATCAATCTCTAGACCCTCACTAACTCCAGTAAGAATCACCTGTAGTACTTTGTTAAAACAACTAACCTATAGAAAATTTAATTCCTGAATCAAGAAAGACCTTGAAAGGAGAAAAAAAAAGATACTCAGAGCATGTGAAGACTTTACTACTAAATCTAAGATTCTTTGCTGCATAAAGTAAAATTATTGTTATTAAATTCTCCAAAGATTACAAGGTAGCAGCAGTTCATATTGTAAAGGCCATATTGGGCTTTTGTATTGCCTAATGTGCTAAGCACCAGGGAAGCAGACTTGCCTCTTGAAAGATATTTGCCTACAGCATAATACCAATAATGGAAATAATATCAGATCATATAAAGTTGAGTTTTTATTCTCCACAGAACTGAGAAATGATGAGAGAAGCACTCTGGGAATTTTCCCTTTAGATTAAATATTTGAATCATGACTGTGTGAGACAATCATATTCAGCTCGAAAATTACTTTGCTATCTCAAGCATGCTGAGGATAAAAGACACTTTCAGTATCACAATTAAGACATGAAAATCTTATTTTCTATGGGATTTGTATAGTTAGGAACAGAAGAAAAAAACATTGGAATGGTATTTAATGTTTTATCTAAATTTAACTAGATTTATCTTGCTGCAGTAACACAGGAATAAACAAGCTCATAGATTTTTAGAGCTGATTAAAGACTTCTTTGTTGAAAATAAGTTCAAGGTAGAATCAAAGAAATGAAACAAAACAAGAATCAACTGGGAAATCCTCTCTGTTGTTTGTCTGGAGTTGGGCTGGGGTGGATGGAGATGGGGATGGGGGCTAATCTAGATTTTCTAACACCTTCCCATGTTCACTTCTACAGTGGGCTGAGAATCAGATTTCTCTGGCATAACTGAGTTCTTAGAAAATAAGAGCAGACATTCTGGATTTATTACTATAAATCATATTTTTGGAAGGGTCAGTTTTCACTTATTTGGGAGGTAATCCAGTTTAGAAAACAAATTGGTCAAAACTAGAAACCAACATTTCATACTTTATCTACCTTTATAAGAATTACTAATCTTAGGAGAAGCAGACACTTGATCATGCAATTTCTTTAACCTGATACCCTTCCCCAAAGGTAGTCTTATTCTCTTCATATCGGTTATTAAAATACCTTTATATTAAAAACTTATTTATAAAGACTGGATTTTTAGTCTTTGCTCATTTTTGCACCACTCTAGGAAAAATAGTCAGATATTCTTCATTGTCTTCTAATCTCACATTTCTGGACCTTTACTTCTGTTACTCCCATTCTGTAAGACTACCTCTATACACAATATTCATGTGTCAACCAATTATTAAAGTAACATATCCCAGGCAGATTTCTCTGATTCTCAAAGAGTTACCACTGAAGAAATCATGATTTTCTCTATTTAGAACCAATGACATTCATTTTACCCTATTTACCCCTGGTTTTAGAAAATACAAGGGTAGGTCACATGTATTTCTTCCTGATGCGTCATAACATAGATATTGCCATTGAATTCACTTTTATAACTTCTGAATATAAAATTCAGGTTTTATGAAATGCAATCGGTGAGAATATTCTTTTTAATATATTTTATTTAAACTCCTTGATTACATACATGATTGTGTTTGGGTTTCAGTCATGTAAAGAACACCACCCATCACCAGTCCAACATTCCCATACTATTGTCCCAAATCCATTAATTGGAAAAAAAGAACTTAAAAGCTATTACCAAGATAAATGATTATTTTATCTAAAATGGTGGTTGGTTTTCTAACTATGTTCCTGATCTGAGATGGAAAAGATTGAAAACCACTGTGTTAATATATAACTGATCAAAATTCTGGTGTCTATAAAGAAATGTTTATGTAAAAATGATGAGAGGAAAATACATGAGATGTGAAACTAGCATTTCTAGGATCTTGGTTCAGTTGATGTGCAAATAAATTACCAGGGGTTGAAGAAGTCTGTATTCAGAAAGATCTCATGAAAGCATTCTGTTTAAGACCTGGTAGATAAGGACTGAGATTATTTCATCAAAATCCATGTTTATCATTTGATAAAAAGCAAGATATAGACAATGTATTGACCACATTCCCCAATATGCTCAAGAGTTAATTATCTGGATCTCACAGAAGCCTTCTTAGATGGAATTGGCTTGTAGTAAAACTTTTCTCTTTGATTCCCTAAAAACTTGGCTATTTAAGTTCCAAGAAGACAATACTTTCTTTCTTATGCATGTATCAAATCACACATGGAGGTAACTGATAATTTTGTAATACTTTCAAATGTAGAATACAATACTTATATTGGTACTGAAAACATAGTTTTTTTTTTCAAAGATTTAATCTCACTGTTTTTCTGCTAGTTTTCAAATGCACTTAAGCATATTGATGGTGAATAAGAGCAAATTCACAGAGATAGAAGAATAATTACAAAAATTGGGGACCTTTGAGGTAGTAGAGCTGGTAGGGTACTTGCCTTACATGTGGGAGACCTGAGCTTATCCACAGCCTCCCATATTTTCCCCAGAGCAGCAGAAGGAATAATTGGTGAGTTTAAGATAGGAGTAAGCTTTGAATATTACTGGGTGTGATATTCAAATATATATTATATATTATATATATTATATATAAATATATTATTTATTTGTAAATAAACAAAGAAAACCAATAACTAAAAGAAAATTTTAAATTTAAAAAATTCCTCAATGGAAAAAATAGTCTTATTGATATTGTAGAACTGGTTTACCAATACATCACTGACTAGGGTCTCATCGTTTGCCAAAGAAAAATTAACAAAGATATAACATTTTTGTTCCTTTGTAAAAACTACACTAACTATATATTAAAAAACATTGACTATCCTCAATAGAATTATACACATAGAATAATTATTACTCTAGTTAGAACAAGGGGATTAGAAGTCATAGGTCTACTAGATAAAATACAATAAAAGTTTTAAATCAAATGCCTTTCTAACACACACATTTCATCCCTTCCTTTTCTAAATTATAAGGGTTTTTTTTACCTTTTACTAAACATCTTTAAATAGTTATTTTGATATTGTTGAGGCTGTTTCTAATAATGTAATTCTTTATATCTTTGTGACTAAGCTCTCTATAATGTTACAAAATGATTATCGAGTAACTTTAATGAATTACAACATAAAATCCTATTATACTTCTTAACTGAGTGTGTTTCTTTTAATGCTTTTATTATTATAATTCAATAATACTCTTGACAATGAGAACAAGTAAGAAATATTTTGATAGACTTAATGATTGCTGTGATTCTTTACACATATACCAGTCTCCTAGCACTCACAGTCATATATATACTTCAGTCATGCTAGTGCTGGTCTGAGCTGTGTGGTAATGTGAAACCTGTAATGTACCTCACCTCAGCCCTCAAGAGGTTTTATGTATATCTTCTTTGCTAATATCTCCAGACTATGAAAATATTATATCCTAGATAGCAAATGTGTTTTAACTTAAGTCTTAGAATCAGACTCATGAAAAGACTAAAATTCAGTTTACTGTCAGAAATAAACCTTAGGGAAAAAAAGCAACTCCCATACCTCCAGTAAAAACTAAGTGTAAGATCTTTTTATTTATTATTCATTCATTCATTCATTCATTCATTTATTTATTTATTTATTTATTTATTTTTGGTCTACACATGGCTGTGTTCAGGTCTTAGTTCTTGCTCTTTCCTTGGGTATCACTCCTGGTGGGCCACATAGTTACTAGGATTAAACTCAAATCAGTTCTATTTAAAATAAGTGCCTTTCTCATCGTACTATCTTTCCAGCCCTCAAGCATGATTTTTTATGCATTTCCTCTTGCAACACTGAGAGAGAAATAGTTAACTAATATAGTTAGCAGACAGTAGCTAAAGGAAAAATTATTTGAAACTTTATTTTTTAGTTAAATCTTTGGGCTATACCTAGTATGCTCAGGTGCTACTCCTGACTCGACATTAGGGGTAGTATCCAATGGCACTGGAACTGGACCTGGGACCTCTGCATGCAAAACATGTGTTTGGCACATTGAGTTATCTCTGTAGCTCTGATTTTTTTTTTTGCGGGGGCACACCCAGTGATGCTCAGGGATTACTCCTGGCTATGTGCTCAGAAATCGCTCTTGGCTTGGGGACCATATGGAATGCCGGAGGATCAAACCGTGGTCCGTCCTAGTTCAGTGTGTGCAAGGCAAATGCCCTATTGCTGTGCCACTGCTCTGGCCCCAGCTCTGATTATTTTGTATGACTATTTATATAAATCACAACTCTATAGTTTTGGAATAAGGATGCATGTCTTTGATATCTGGATCCATTATTCATAAAACTTCCCTCACATCAATGCTTCTTTTACAAAAATGATGACACTAGCATTCATTTCACAAACTTCTTGCAGAAAGAACTAAGACTCTTAAGCATAAATTCATCTATTTTGAAGGACTTGAAATGGAATCAAGCACATAATAATAGTTCAAAATATGATGGTAATAAAATCATTATTATTCAACATAATTTACTGAATAGTTTCCATTGAGAAAGCACTAGTACTGACTGAATTCTGATAGAAAAATGCAAACCATATATTTGGTGTAGAGTCATACATTACTCCTTTACTCGTAAAACAAAAGCACCTGCAAAGCAACATATTAAATATTGACTATAGAACACAGCCATAGGCAATTGTTCTGGAATTAAGAAGAAGTTTGGAATAGGAATGTCTTTTTGAACACTGATAAACACTGAACATAACAAAAATCCATGTAAATTTTGATAGATGAATTCCATTATATAAGTAAAAATTAAGGCATGGCTTTATCAAGTGCTGTTAACATAAGTCTGTAAAGATCCATCACAGGTAGCCCAGAGGTTGACAGGGAGGAGCATTTACAAAATAAGCTTGTACAGAAAAACACATAACCTCATCATTAAGTGAACTCAAAGCCAAAAAGCTTTGTCCTTGAACATAACCTATACTAATTTGACAGAAACCCACAAAGTGATTGGAAAATCAACAATTGAGCTAAGGGAATTAGCTGAAAACCTAAAGTCTTAGACATGCTTTATTTAATGTTCTTCTTTAGATGGAGGACTGAATATGGTATAGTGTAAAGTTAGGTAGAGTCACTACTTCATACAATAAGCAAACATTTGCTAAACAAGATGAACCCTGCTGCTGTTTTTCTAAACTGGCTTATGTGATTGATCTCAAAGAATATAATTTCAACTTGTCTGAGTTGTTAAATAAAAGCGAATATGAATAATTTATAGTAATTAAAGGGGCCATAGAATGGAGGTAGGGTGTTTGCCTTGCATTCAAAAAGATGGTGGTTCAAATCCCAACATCCCACATGGTCCCCTGAGCCTGTCAGGAGTGATTTCTGAGCATAGAGCAAGAGTAACCCCTGTACGCAGCCGGGTGTGACCCAAAAACCAAAAAAAAATTAATTTAAAATGCTCATACTTATCTAGGCATACAGCTCAATTGTTAAAATTCATAAATTGCCCGTTAGAAGCTAGTTTCCATTCTTGGACTGCATGAACCCCAAACTCTGCTGAATGTAGAGACTCCATCAACTTCACACCAATATATCCAACTCAACATCTAGGTATCCTGATTCACTGATCTGGAGCAATAATTGAGGCTTTGCCCCTCTTCCCTGTGTATATAAAGTGATTTTCAAGTGCATAGTTTGATGCTGTAATTTGAGGAATATAGAAGTAAGCTTAGTAAGAGGCCACAACCTAGATCCAAAGGGTCAAAATTATGCTTTTCTCTATGAAACATTAATTTTATTTACTTATTGCAAAAGAACAAGTACACTTAGCACAGGAGAGCCGAGATTTTGTTATTAATATCAAAGCAATTTAGCATTATAAAAATTATTTGTGGACTTGACTGTGAGATGAATTTGTAAGATTCATCACATAATTTTTTAAAATTTTACAAACCTATAATAAAAATTGTTATTTATTGTAACATAAGAATTCTAGAGCTGGAGCGATGGTACAATGTGTAGGGCATTTTCAATGACCATGCCCAATCCCCAGTATCACATAGGGTCTCCCACACATGCCAGAATTGATTTCTTGTCACTGAACCAGAAAGTAACCCCGGAGCACCAGAGCATCTCCAGGTATGACTTCTCCAAAATGTAGAATTCCAATGAAGTTGAAACTATGGCCACATAGCTTACAAGGGTATTTTAAGTTCATGAGACAACTGCTTCCTGATACCATAAATCCTCCCTTCTTTAATTCCTTTGCTTTTATAACTCAGATGGTTAAAAAGGAAGAGAAGTGCAAAATAAATATTGATGTAATGAACTTACAAATTATTTCATAATAAAAACTTGCATGCTACCAGTGATGCATCATGTCATTTTCTTCTTTTCAAAGGTCATATGTTTTAGCAAGTAATGCAAAAGCAACTTGTTATTCATCATGATTATTAATATCATCCATCATCTTATGTGGTGATACTTACAATCAATGGAAATTTTTACAATAAATAGGCTCAATGACCTGTCAAATATGTAATATTATTATGCGCCCTTTGATGCTATCTGTCTTAGTACATGTAAAGCCAGATGTCTAAATTTTGTAGGCTCTACTCCAATTAAAAATAATATCAGGATACAGATTTACAACAGGCAAGGAGCTTGACTTGCAAAAAATTCACTAGGATCCTTATATACCACTCATATGGTCCACTGAGTTCTGCCAGGATTCTGAGTAAATCCCAAACACTACCAGGTTGAATCTCTTAGGCCAAGGGAATTCCCTTTCTAATCTCCCCAATATTTACTGTGCCTATGCTAGGAAAGAAAGAAAGAGAGAAACACAAATTAATTTTTTTAGTTTTGTTATTGTTGTTGTTCGGGGTCTTTTTGTGCTTTGTTTTGTTATTATTTCAGGACTGTGGTTATTGTGTGGTTATTGTCTATAATGCTGTGGTTCTTTTTGAGTTTTTTGTTTGTTTTTTTTTATTTTTTATATTTTTTGTATTGTTGTGTTTTTCTTCCCATTTCTCTGTCTTCTCTTAAATTGATAGTTATAGCCTGTAGAAGAACTCCTCTCATTTTTTGCTTGTTTGATTTTTGCCTTATTTTTTATTATTATTATAATTTTTTTCTTCAAACAGAACCACATAACTTGAACCATCTTGTTCTGCCTCACAAAAGGAGGGGAAAATAATGGAGGGTACCAAGACCAAACAGTTGTATGAACATTAAGTAGAAATAAAAAAAAATGACCAGACTCAAACACCAAATCCAAATCTAAATATAACAGAATCAATACCCAATTTACAACATGATAGACACAGTGGGGACCACTTATACTAGCAGCCTGGGGGGTAAAAGTGGAGAATATAGGATGTATGCTGGGAACAGAGTTGGAGGGTAGACAACATTGGAGGTGGAAATGACCCTGATTCAATGTCACTTTGTACCTAAAATATTACTGTGAAAGATTTGTAATCCACTTTGGTAAAAAATAATGTTACTGATCTGGTGGTGGGAATATCCCGATTCAATGTCATTATGTACTTTGAATATTATTGTGAAAGACTTGCAATTCACAATGATCACAATAAAATGATTTAAAATATGATGCCGTTGTATTCCTAAACCATTAAAACATCTGAAAATTTTAGTTATTGCATATATGAAGTCCAATTGAAAATAACTGCTTTGCACTTAAAGGGCCACATAATTCTTAAGATAATGTATTAAACAAAAGGTTCAATAACATAATTTTGGTTTTACTCATAAATATAGAATATTACATTTCTCTGTCTCTATTAAATTATACATGCTCATAAGTCTAATACTGGCTAATGTGATATAAGTAAAAGTGACAGTGTATCTTGAGGTAAGTACTTAACTCAAAAATGTTAAATTTTCTAAATTTCTTAATTCTCTTTCCTCAAATAGTACAATGGTGAAATGGTAGATTCTCCATCGTTAGTAGTCTCCAGGGAGCTAAATCTCTAATCATTACTGCTTTGTACATACAACTTGAATTGTATGTAAGACATAAAGCAGAAATATAACACCTTTGGGATTTCAGGGTTAATTTTTGCACACAGTAAAAACAAAATCAAAGTATGTTTTAGAATCTATCAGGTATCAAAATCACTTCGTATATTATTAAAAAAATAGAATCTCAAACTTCATCTGAGAATTAATTTGTAAGTGCCTGCATTTTAACAAGACTACCTAATGATTTGTATGCACTTTAACATTGAGAAGTGGATTATTTTCTGGTTCATAAGCATGATGATTGAGTATTTACACGCTGATGTGACATGTACCTCACTTAAACTTTGTTATGACACCAGCATATTACTTGTTTGGAGAGAAAGAAATAAAAAGATTAAAAACTGAGCTTATTCTTATTTATGCAATATTTAAAAAACTTTGTCTAATGTAAATTCATTAGAACTATTTATCTTCCCTATGTAGTTATGACCTCTATTAAAGAAAAATTTTATAGATGCTCTAAAAGTCATTTCAGAAAATTAAACAGTTCATAATCCATATCTGTATTAATAAGAATTAATGAGAATAAGAACTACTAAATGGTATCCTGGAGTATCAAGAAAAATGCTTAATTTTATGCAAACTTCATTAGCCATCACAAGAAATTTATACTCTGATAAAACTTGTTTTGAGTAACTATACTGGTACACACATTTTCTATAAAAGATAATGTATAATGTGGCCAGAGAGATGGTTACAAAAAATAGGATGCTTGCCTTACCCGTGCTAAACCTGACCTGAGTTTTATCCCAAGTATGCTATATTGTCCCTTGAGTATCTTCAGATGTGATCTCTAAGCTTAGAGCCAGGAATAAGCCCTGAGCAGTATAGAGTGTGGCCCAAAACTAAAAAAAAAAAAAAAAAAAAAAAAAAAAAAAAAAAAAAAAAAAAAAAAAAAAAAAAAAAGGAAGAAAGGAAGAGGAAAGAAAGGAAGAAAGAAAGAAGGAAGAAAGATAGAAAGAAATAAAAAAGGAAGAAAGGAAGGAAGGAAGGAAGAAGAGAAAGAAAGAAAGAAAAAAGAAAGAAAGAAAGGAAAGAAGGGAGGAAGAAAGGAAGGAAAAGACAGAAACAATAAAAGAAAGAAAAGAAAGAAAAAGGAAAGAAGACAGAATAAAGAAAGATAAAGAAAGAAGAAAGAAAAGGAAGGAAGGAAGAAACAAAGGGAAGGAAAGAAGAAAGAGGGAACATTGAGAGATTGGAGGATAAAGAATGGAAGGAAGGAAAGAGGGAAGGAGGGAGGAAGGGAGGAGAGAGGAAGGAAGGAAGGACAGAAGGGAGAAGGAAGGAAGAAAGGAAGAATGAAGGATCAGGAGAGATTAAAGGAGGGCGGAAGGGGAGGATGGAAAGAAGGACAGAGAGAGGGAAGAAGGAAGAAAGAATAGAGAAAATAATAAAAAAAATAAGCAACCAAACATTTATTTACAGTAGCCTCAAGTAAGATTAGGTTATGCTCCTCTAAAGAGACTTGAAACATGTAACTAAGTATAAAAACATCATAGTACTTAACAGTATTACAATATTATAATTGTGCTTACTTAGCACATTAATTGGAATAAACCTGTCTTTTTATTTTCGCCTTCCTACATGTTTTTATTTTATTACATTCTGTTGCCCCTCTGGTTTTGCCACCAAATCTCTTCTTATAACCTACTGTTTCTGTCATCACATTATAATTTTGAGTTCAAGTTCTTTATTTTTGATCTGTGAAATTGTAAAAATATGCAAACATTCATTTTAGATAAAGAACTTAATTGTTGTATTAATTATTAAGTATTGAGTCCTAGTGGTGTGGTTGGGTGGTGGTGAGGCCTTTCTCGGCTCAGCCTGGCACTTGCACCCCCTTCAGCCAACTGTCTGTAGGTGCAGGGCGACAGCAAAGAAATGATCCACAGGCAGTCAGTTGAAGTTTCAGGAGACATCCAGTTTTATTACAAGGCCGTAGCTAAGCAGCCTTTTTCCTGCTCTTGTTTCCATCCTGTCTCTGACTGCTCTCCTTGCCAAGGAATCTCCTCACTCTCCTCCCCCAGCAACCTATAAATTACTAACCACAGGCCCCTCCCAGCTGTGGATGGGTCTCATCCATCCAGGTGAGATTAGTTTATGGCATGGGGGAGGTTAACAATTAGATTAGTAAAAGTAGTGTATTGAAATCTGGTTATTTGTGAATTGATGTTCAGGTAGTATAAATTCCAAAGTAAATTGCAAAATAAAAACTGGCAATGTGTCTCCAAGTCTCATTTTAGTTTGTTGCTTTGCCCAAATCCCTAAAATGCAATCCAAAAATATCTTATAATCCATCAAAGTTGAAAAGTGTGCTGGGAACCTACCCTGGTTTGCTAACACACTTCATATAGAAACCAAATGGCTCCAATTGGCTACAGCCCAGCAGATACTTTCTCTAGTAATTTCATCTCAAGGGGTTTCAAAGCTGTGTAATAACTACTTTCCACAAACACAAATCTGAAACTAAATAGGATCATCAGAAAGACCTTCCTTCTGAAACTGGGGCGGCAATTGCAGTGTTCAATAAAAATAGCATCTTACCCAATGTCAAAAGCAATTTTATAAAATTGGTAATTTCAACACTCCATGCAGTACTGGACATTCACAGAGGAATGTATTTATGAGAGCAGCACAAAATCCCAGTTGACTACCAAATAGCTGATTCTTGAAAATTAGGTATGTAAAAACAAAGGTGAAACAAATTTTTCAATGGAGCCTAATTCAAGAGAGAGAGAGAGTGAGAGAGAGAGAGAAAGAGAGAGATCTAGAAAGAGTAACCATTTTATAGCCATATACAATGATAGATTAACAACCTATATCATCCCAATTTGAACAGAAAATAAGCATTTGAAAACATCATTAAAATGAGCATTACTATAATAAATTAGTTTTCTTTTGTTTTGTTTTGTTTTTGTTTTTTGGGGGGCCTCACCGGTTTGATGCTCAGGGGTTACTCCTAGCTAAGCGCTCAGAAATTGCCCCTGGCTTGGGAGAACCAAATGGGACACCGGGGGATCAAACCGAAAGGCAGACACCTTACCTCTAGCGCCACCTTGCTGGCCTCAATAAATTAGTTTTCTTAATGCTCATATACCTCCACCAAAATTCTGTCTTGGGTTAAAAATAACTATATTAATTATTTTTTAAATGTTCTTGCTTAACTTTTATTTAACATTTCTATTGGGAATGTTTTACATTATGTTTATTCATAGGAATTTCTTTTTATTAATTGCTTCAGTTAAGCCCTGTGGTTACAAAATTATTCATTGTTGGGTTTCTGTCATACAATGTACACCATCTTCACTGGTGTATAATAAGGTTGTTCTCAGAGATCATTTCTTTTTTTTTTTTTTTGGTTTTTGGGCCACACCCAGTGACGCTCAGGGGTTACTCCTGGCTATGCGCTCAGAAGTCGCTCCTGGCAGGCACGGGGGACCATATGGGAACCGGGGGATCGAACCGTGGTCCATCCTAGGCTAGCACAGGCAAGGCAGCAGACACCTTACCTACTGCGCCACCTCCCAGTTTCCTTTTCAGAGATCATTTCAAACTCTGTGTTCAGAAATACCTTCTGGTGGGAATTAGGAGCTTTATAGGGAGCCAGAGGTTTAATAAGTTGACTACATTCCACACACATGTCTTACTACTGTATTATCTCTCCAATTCAATGTGTCAATAATTCTTATTAATTTTGATGTCTACAGTTTACTACTTCTAATAAATATTGAAAGCTGAGTATACCATTTTTGTCTTACTTTCAATAATATGATTCATTTAAAAAGATTTCATTGAAAGGCCATTAAAAATAAGAATAAGTAGTTTTATATGATGTGACTAGGATTATTTTATTGTTAATGATAGGTTTGAGATTTTCATGCATTTTAATTAATGGCAAACTGATATTGAACTTTACACAGAATGATAATAGCATCCTAATAGATACCAACTGTATTAGTAATTATTTTGTTTTAATTTTATTCCTGGCACTATGCTAAGGATTTATATGCATTAGCTAATCTAATAATTATAAAATAAAACCCACAGGTTATGAGATCACACATGCACTGTATTTCTAACCACCAGGTGAACAGGTCTAAGAAGCAGGTAGCACAAAGGAGTAATAAGCCAAGCCAATCAGGGGAGAGTAATGGAGTAAGGTAGCTTCTGGCATGTGCCTTGTGGTGTCTTCCTGAACCAAAAGCTAGAAATCTTCTTTCTTTACTAAATCATACCCATATACCAGGAGGAGGAAGGTCAAGAGTAATCTAGATGGGCTTTTATATATCAAAGGAGAGATTTATGGGAAAGAGGAAGATGCAGAATGTCTTTGTTTTGGGTTAAAATCTGTATGTCATATTAAAAATATCTTCAATAAACTTACAAAGTCAGGATTGATACAGTTTACTAATAAAAGAAATAAACCTTACTGATGGTACATATTTGAACACAAAATCACAGAGAGAGACACACAGAAATAAATACAGAGATACAGAGAAAACCCTCAAAATTGTTCATTGACAAAATTCTCCATTTAAATAGAATACCTGTCTCGAATATAGGCAGGGACTGGGGAAGAAGTGATATGGGAGGAAACGCTGGTGGGAATGTTGCACTGGTGAAGAGGCAGTGTTCTTTTATTTATGATTGAAACCCAACTAAAAGCATTTTTTATCATGTTGCTTAAATAAAGTTTTATTAAAAATAAAATAAAATGAATAACAACAGGAACATGATTCAGTACAAAAATTTACTAGCGTACCCTATGCCTGTCTAATATGAGTGACTGCTATTTCTTTATAATTACTAATAGGCTCAGTTTGTTCCCCCTTATATAATGAGATGTAAACCTGCTTATGAACATCGATATAGCAATCAAATAAATGTTTCTCCTTTATGATGGTAATGACCAGAATCAAAAGGAATCTTCCCTAAATTCTGTGAAAAGTCCTTCCTCACAGAGATAATTTCTTACTCTTCTACAAGTTGTTATTGCTCTTTTAACAAAGAAGTTGAAGAAGCAGAGAAAGAAATTTGAAACTTTTTTGTTTGTTAATGTTCTTGACATTCTTGTGTTTCAGATAATCCATGACTATGCTGACATAGAATTGTCAGATATAGGGGCTTGAAAGATGGCAAATCTGGGAGGACACTGGCAAATGCATTCATCATCCAAGCCAAGTCCATCTCCATCCCTAGAACCCCATTTGCTTCCCTAATCATGGTCTGGATTGACACCTAAGCAGAGTGTCAAGATCAAGTTTTGAGCATGCACAAACTAGTGTGTCCCCAAAACCTAGTAATTATAAATAAGTACTCTACATAGATACATTTTTATCAGGTCAAGATTTTTCTTATTCACCATACATATAATTACTAAAAGTATATGCAGTTATCAATAAAATATATTAAAACATCATCATAATTAATATCAATAGCTCTTAACCCTGCTCTACAAAAATCATGAAAATATTACTTTTTGATATATTAAACATTCTTTTTTCTCTATTTAATTTGGATGTTTTTATCTTTCCCAAGGACCACTACCGCTAGGCTTAGGAATGACAAACGGACATGTAATTTGGTGATAGAGTCTCTACTCTCAATAGAATGCAAAATTAGACAGGAAAGTTGATGCTTCCTGACAATAGAAAAAGAAAGAAAATCATTACAGAGCCTTGGAGACACAGGTGCCCTTTCTTGGATACCCTTAAATAATTTTTCAAATATTCTTAGATGAGAGAAATTCCTGATTACAAGAATTTCTGTGTCCTTCCCCAACCTCAAACACAATGTAAGAGGTTGTGCAAATAGAGTCTTTAAAAGGTTCAAATTTTATTTGTTCCTAGAATATACTCCAAGTGTTGGGATTTGGTCTTTGTTATATTTCCTATAGCAGTTTTGTACAATAAATGACTTAAACAGATATTCCAGGTTAGAGAAATATCAATATTTGTATCATTTTGTTTGCTTTTACTCTCTCAATATTAGCTATTCACCCTTCTTTTCTTTCAGTGTAAGATAACTATGGATATTTACTTAACCCTTGAAAAATGATGTTTCAATTAATTACCTAATTATACTACAGAGGAAGTCTGTTCAATATTTTTTGGCTGGATAATTATCAGTCACTGATCTGCGGTTAACTTGGACACTGTTTCTCTTTAAATATCAATGCTTCAGTTTAGGGGTTTTCTTTCTTTTATTTTTATTTTAGTTATGGGGTTTTAGTTAATAGAGACTGCTCCAGTTCTATATAAGGGAATCTTTACTAGAAATGCTTGTGAGATTAGATGTGGTGCGTGACATCAAGGCTGCATACGGCCAATATCTTATCTACCATATGATTTCTTTAGCCCCTACTGTGTTCGATTGCAACTCCTCCTAATGTTTTTCTTTATTTTGCACTCACATTGGCTTCTATTTTCTAACTGAAACCAATTCCCAAGTTCTAGTCAGTGAGATATATTTATGTCAATGAATCTTATACAGTTGGTAATTCTGCAGATTCTAGCTAATATATCATTCAGGTGGCTGCGTAAATTGTGATCCTTTAGTGTAGAAGAAATATCATCTCTCCCTGGATATGTATAGTTACAAAGATATAGGGAATATAGCTCTTGTCACACTAAAGCTAATGATTACATGGCAAAATTACATGATAAGTTACATGGTACTTAAAATTGACTAACAAATTTCTAATATTTATTTTTTCAAAATATATTTTGATATAATCAATAAAACCGGTTCCTGGGAGATAGCATGGAGGTAAGGCATTTGCCTTTCATGCAAAAGGTCATCGGTTCGAATCCCAGTGCATATGGTCCCCCGTGCCTGCCAGGAGCAATTTCTGAGCATGGAGCCAGGAGTAACCCCTGAGCGCTGCCGGGTGTGACACAAAAACCAAAAAAAAAAATCAATAAAACCACTTCCCAGAAATTATTATGATGATTTCAGATCATGATTTTTCTGGAGGCAGGCTCAGGGGACCATATGGGTTGCTGGGAATTGAACCTGGGATCATCCTGTGTTTCCTGTGTGCAAGGCAAATGCCCTACCATTGTGTTATCACTCCAGCCCCTTGAATAGCATTCTAAGGGTAAAGTTGGAAATAAAGAGGAGCAGGAAAAGTAAGACACAAATTCAGAAAGACTCATAAAATATTATTTTTACTTAACTATTGAACTTAAATAAATTAGTTTTGAAATACCATTTTGTATAAAGGCAATTATTTTGAATGAAAGGTAAATCTTTCCATAAAGTTAATTATAATACAAGATCATATAAAATTTGAACTTATGTAGTTAATTTTTACTTCTGGATTCAGTCTCATAGCATTAGAAACATAACTGCACACATCACGAATTTTCTGAAAAAGTCTTTTTATTTAAAAATATAGTGTGAGTAGCTGCAAAAATACTTATCCATGATAGTGGAAAAAATATCTTTCTAACTTTAAGAACAGATATGATTGAAGAGTATAGAAATATATTTTAAGATGAAAACATATCCTTTATAAATCTTTTAACTAGAAAGATAAGTGTTCATTCAAATTTAAGGTCTTATAAACTTAAAGCTATCCGTTAAGATGATAAACTATGCAACACTAGTTTTTGAACCCTTAACAGCCACATAGAGACTGTACTGAACTGACTGAGGTTAAAAACAAACAAAAAAAATACTTAGAATGTTTTTTAGAAGGGAGGAGTTGTTGGGAATGACTGAAAATCAAGAACTGGTAGAGAGTGGGAGGAAGGTCAGGAGTAGTGATTGAATAAGAATAAGGTTCAAATATAGCTAAATACAAGCAGCCATAACTTCCTATTAGTAATAATCATGCAACTGAAAATTCCCAGATTTATTTAATTGATGTATTCTATTAGATAAGAATATATGATTTTTACCAGACTTTTTTTTTATTAACTTCTAAAGTGGTTCAGGGGCTTTTCCCAGAGATATCTGCCATCACACTGGCAGTCCTTTGTGCCCTCTAATTTCACACTCAGCCTTGCTGGGGGCCTCTAGGATTTATCTGGTGATGTTTGAGAGGGTATATAGTGGGGGAAATTGAATCTAGATTGGATAATTGCCAAGGTTTTGTCATCACCCTTATGATATCTCCCCAGCTCCTTACTGAATATGTTTTAGATAACTTAAAGCTAACTTGTTATACCTCAGTGTATAAAGAATAAAAAGAAAAATATTTTATTTGGCTCTCATATAATTTAAGTTTTAATTTACTCATTTATTAACAGACATTTGCTTCCTGCACTGTAAATTGAAATGAATATGGATAGACCCTTAGTAGGAACATCCATAATAATTTATAAGGAGACAATAATAATAATAATAATAGTTATCTAACCAAATTTTGTTGTCATGTTAAATTGACAATTAACCTATGAAGTAAGAATGACCATGGTTGGGGCCAGAGAGATAACATGGAAGTAAGATGTTTGCCTTTCATGCAGAAGGCCATTGGTTCAAACCCCAGCATCCCATATGGTCCCCCAAGCCTGCCAGGAGAGATTTCTGAGCCTGGAGCCAGGAGTAACCCCTGAGTACTGCTGGGTGTGACCCCCTCCCCCCAAAAAAAGAATGACCATGGCTCTTTTGTATCTTGTGTAGATGCAGTAAAGAAGGTCAGCAATGATAGCTGCTAACATTTCTGATACACAGAAAAATTAAGTTTATATTTTATACTACATATGCCTCTCAATGATCTTTTGAAGTAGATAACAGTATAGATCATTTAGTAGAAAGACACCTAAAAGAGGCTTTTTTAAATGTATCAACATTGCAGCTGCTTTTCTACATAGCATTGGGAATAAAGGACAGATTCAGAAGTTTGAATAGGTTAATTGATATAAGGTAAGCTTAGCTGACCAGAGAATTCAGGAAAGAAAGAGCAGGAGCACCTCTAGCTCCCTCTGAATATAAGTCTGATCTCAGGATGCATTTTCTTTCCAAGAGCTCTGACTCCTGTTGCACAAAGAGAGCTTTCTGATAGGTACAATCTGATGACTCTCGTATGTAGCTCTAGTTGTGTTTAAGTGTGAACAAGTCTCCAAAACATTATTTTTATCTAAAATCACTTGCAGAAGTGAAAGAAGGGGGTGAGGTTAACAAGAAGAAGAGTTAATTGTAGAAGGGTATAACCTCAGGACCAGGGAGGAGTCAAAGAAGGAGGTACACAAGTCTCTTGAGGTAATGTGGAAAATGACAAGACTCTCCAACAAGATCTAAAATTACGAATGGATAGAGCTGCTACAGGAAACATCGAAGAAACACAAAAAAGAGAACATTGGTTTGTCTTTTCCCAACATCTTCAAATTTCTTCTTAATGTTTGCATTTCATTATCTGAGAAACACAAGGGTCAGAGAAATGCAGCTTACAGCAAACAGGATCTTGGAATAGCAAAACATGGGAAGGTCATTAGTGGCTCTTATAGTGGAAACATGCAAAACCTATATTTTGGGTATATGCAACTGAGAGAAAACATTGGCAATAGATTAAGGTTACAAAATTATTCTTGTTAGGAGCACAGCTTTTCAATTAATAAAGTACTATTCTAAGAAAGTGTTTTTCTAGTGTTTATTAAAATGAAAAAGATTCTTTCTCAATTGATTTCAAATTCTGGGGAAAGATTTTTGTAATTATTTCTATTTTTTTATTATAATGAAGTAAATTTTCTATTGATTTCAAAGTTTGGGGAAAGAAAGGGTTTTCTACCAACTATAATGAAGTTAATATAGGTTTAAATTATAAGCACTGGGTATTTATTTTGACCTTTTACATATATAAATTCAGACGGATATATGGATATTTTAATTGGACATAAAGTATTTAGGTGAAAATTGAAAAACAATATTCATGTGGTAACACTATTTTAGAAGGAACACTGTTTAAGTTGTGCTCATTACTTGCTTTATCAAAGTTATAACCAGTGTAATGTTATGACAATATCAATTTTATGGTAATAAGAACTTTAAATATCTGAGAAGGACAAATTAGATCCTAACCATACCTTATCTAGTTCCTTCATCTTTGGAATACTAAATAAGTATAAACATGTTAATCCTACTAATGCAGAAGCATATCTTTCAAACTGTAAAAGTAATACATACTTTTCCCATTATTTTAAGAATGATGAATTCATTTTGAGATATGGATGTGAAAAATATTTTCACCCTGATTAAAAATGATCAAAAGAAATTTGACTTACTTAAAATCTTTAGTAATCAGAAGAGATCAGACACCAGCAATGCATGTTCATATGATATATGAACAAAAGTTTAAATGCAGCAATGCACTTTCATATGATAATATGAACAAAAGCTGAACAGTTTTTAATAATCCACCCATCATTTTTGATGCTTTAGATGAAATCCCTCTGTATAATTTTTGGTCTTATAATAGTGACATATGGATTAGATAATTAATGGAGGTCAGATTGTCTTTTACAATACAGAATAATTTGCAAAATTTTAGACTGTATTTAGTAGGGGAGAGTTAGACTCCCCACATTATCATAGTAGCCATGTCTACAGACATTGCCACATGTACTATGACTGGAGTGAGCAGAGAAAAATGTTACCACTAAGAAATAAATGCTTCAATTTATTATGGGTTTTAACAGTTTATTATTTTTATTAAAGTCATTCAAATTTAAGCTACAAGGGCTGGAGTAATAGCACAGTGGCAGGGCATTTGCTTTGCATGCCACTGATCCAGGACGAATCTGGTTCTATCCCTGGCATCCCATATGGTCCCCTAGCCATACCCCTGAGCATCACTGAGTGTGCCTCCCCACAATTTAAGATTTATAATAAGCACAGCAAATATGTTGAACTAAATTCTACTAACATAGAAGTTGTACTCAGGTATCAAATACTTTTATGGAGATACATTTTTCCATCAGTATTTCATATACATCCTTAGAGTGAATCAGTAATTTAGTTTTAATTGCCTAATGGGACCCATGTTAACTCAGGCACATGGTGTAAAAATATGCATCAGTATTCTTTTGTAAGAAGGAAAGAGATAGGGAGAAAAGGATTGTTCTTTCCTATTTATTTTATTTTGCATTTTAATATTTTGAATTTTATTTATAGACTTTAATTTTATTTTATTTCTAGAGAGGAACTTTTATTTTGTACACTGTTTCTAACTATGAACATCTGTGTTGGGATCTATTTTTTATTAGTGGGTATAATACATAATTCATGTTTATGAAGAGATTATCATTCAAATATCATACATTCCATCGATTCATATAAAATATATTTTTCAAACAATGTAAGGAAGTTATTTGTCTTGTACTATAGCTTCAAATGGAAACTCGAAAAACATAAGCAAAAGAGAAGCGGTAAATTTCACAAGGAATCTAGACAATATAACATTAATTTGATTATCAGCTAAACTACCATTTCACCAAATCTTGACTACTGAACTGTACTGTGATCATTTATATGGGTTTTAGGTTTTTTTTTTTTATCAGTGAGAGTCATTAGTCAAATAAAAAAGTTAAAAGATCCCATCTACTTCAAATCGTTTGCAATTTTCTGAGTAAATGCTTTATCTTTCTTAAAATCCAGTGCTTCCTAATTTCTACAAATGATGACCCAAGGATATTCAAATACTTTGCTTAGTCTCCAGTAATTAAAAAGGCATTACTTGCTAGTCAGGAAGAGAGCAGCATAAGGTATATTGTTCCTCAATCAGAAGTGTGCCCACTTTTAGAAGGGTTCAATCTGCCTCATCATTAGAGCTCTCCACCACAAAATGCTAATTTAATCGGTATGAATTTGTATCGATGAATAATTGGCAACATTGACTATGAGTATAATGGGAGGATTGCATACAGAAACATACTTAGGGATAGCTTCATAACCATACAACCAGTGAAGTTGGACAAGATCTAAAGCTTAGTGACTAGTGATTCATAGAATACACATGGATGTTCTTAAGAGTTTTGTCCTTGAATTTGGTTTCCATAAGTAAATCATACAGATTAGAAAGTACTAAATGTCCCACGTGCTTACATTTTTATCTTACATATGATGCTACATCCTAACATTGTGCAGGGCGCTAGAAATGAAAGGCATGCCTTCAGCATGTAATATAACCCTTTTGTGGTCTATTTAGAAAAAAATCAAAGGTATGGACAATATCAAACCATGATAAGCTTGTCATAGTGTAATGTGAAACTGAGAGTTGTGAGAAGCATGGCAATATAAGTTGGTTGACTAAAGTAGTAAGGATAACAGGCAAAACACATGGATGGTATTAATAGAGCTAATCATATACACTAAAACCATAACTATCAGTTAATAAACAGCAGGGGGAGTTGGGAGGGAAGGAATGAGAGACAGATGGAATGTGGATAGGGATCTTGGGCATTGTGGTGAAGATTTGTACATCATTACCATAAACTTGAGCACTATTTAACCCTATTACCTAATCCATAGTATAGAATGAAAATAATTTTTAGTGTGTGTAATGTCCCTTTGAGCTAGTTTTCCCATTTTTAACTAATCTCGTTTCATGTTTTATTTGTGTTTTGTGTTTTGTTTTTGTTTTTGTTTCTTGGTTTTTGGTTTTTTTAACCACACCCTGTGACGCTCAGATGTTACTCATGGCTGTGTGCTCTGAAATCGCTCCTGGCAGGCTAGGGGACCATATGAGATGCTGGGATTCGAACCAGCATCCTTCTGCTTGAAAGGCAAATGCTTTACCTCCATGCTATCTCTCTGGCTCCTCCTTTAATGTTTTTAACAGAACCTTGTTGCAACTCTCTGTTTCCCTGGGATTACACAGTTTCTCACAATTTATGGGACACTTAACCTCTCTCAAACTTTGCTTCGTCATTACTATACAGCAATTGGTATCATCATGATTTTTTCTTACCTGCTCACTGCTCATTTCTATTCTTTGGGTATTCTGGGAAGGATGGGATTGAGGCTATACATATATCTGTTTGGTAGTAGAACATCCACATGACATGCTAACATTTTTATATTTCTAGAAGGTGACTAGACAGAAATATGTCTCTTACTCACTGAGTAAAGTTCCAAATGCAGTAAAATTTATTGGGTTGGGGTAGGCTCATAGAAAGGCTGATTGATTTTTTTTTCTTGGTCGAGTAATGTGTCCTAGGCAGATGACTGGGGTTACAGTAGATCCATCAACCAAATCACTGGTAACTCTCAAGCACATATCAGACTTCTATTCACCAGAAAATAGGAGAGAGTGAGTGAATGATACACACATGAACACACACATGAGGAAGAGTGAAAGGATGAGAGAGCTAGAAATTAAATGATTTGATTACCATTATCTTTTCTCTCACCTTGGTGTTTTTTTTGCTAATACTCCTATAATAAGGACATTTTCTATGCAGAAGTGAATAGAAAGATTAATTATGGAATATTGAAATATTATCTAATTAAAACTATGCTTATATATATTTCTAATCATTTCTACTATGGCAGGAATATATACATTTTTTGGTGAATACAGAAGATGCCATGAAATTTGTTTTTTATGAATTTGTGGACAGTCCTGAAAGTCACTTTGGGTTGGAGTTTTAAGTACCAGAACATTGTTCACTAGGTCTCCTTTCTCCTGCTTTAGGAACTGGCAATACTCTTAATAGAAGATTATTTACTTGGGTATTGGGGAAAGTGGAAGGTAAAACTGTAATTGACACCTGATCTAACAGAGAAATACATTGTATTTGTGACAGATAACTGAATATATGAGTTAACTATTTCCCTTCATGAACCCACCACTAAAGGTATTTTGCTAGGGAAAAGAAATCTATACAATTAGCTTAAGAGATGGTATCACATATTTAGTGAAATATGAGATGTCTCCACTCTCTCTAAAAAGCAATTATATTTTAAATAGTAAATTCTTATCATTTGCCTTAACAACTAGCTTCCCCAAAACCTTCTTTACAGCCATTATTTTATATAGTTTATCTCTAGCTTATTGTCTTTCCAATTAATGTTTGAATATTTGTTTCAAACTATTCGGCTATTTTTAGTTCACTTAATATTTTCCTCTTATATAATGCCATCTATTTAAATATTAATTTGGCTTTGGAGCATTTATACACACTTCTTACATTTTAATGGAAATAGATAGAAAATAATAGAAGTAATAAATCACATATGAAATCATGAATAAAATAATATTTTCTTTTAATCAAACTTTTGAGAAATGTATATTCATTAACTGTTTTTCTTTTGCTATATCTAATAAACCAGAACAACTTACTAGTCCCTTAATTCAAAATAGGACACATAGTGATATTTTATTAATGCATGCCATACATACTTATTGAGGCCTGTTAAGTGACAGGGAATTTTTATTGTTATTGAGAACTCCAGTATCTAGTACATTATCATATATATATATATACTTTCATACTATATATCCAGCAGTAGTAAATAGTCATGTAATAAATGGAATATAATGACTTTAGCATGTAACAAAACATCCCATAAACTCTGAAGCTTTTAAATAATTTTTAGACCCATTACTTTTTCTTGTCTGAAGTGAAATGCCAAGAAAACAAAGAAATCAAAAGTCTAACCTATTCCTTTTAGTATCTAAAAGGAAAAACATAATGGGAACCCCAGATATTATAATAAAAATATTGGCATATAACTTAAATATAAAGCATTTTAAAACATATATATATATAGTATACATAGTATACATATGGTATATATATTATTGTTGTTAAATTAGATCTATTTTTCTTTCACCCATGATCTTTTATAGAAGAAAACAAAAACCAAACTATTCTGTTTTCACTATCCCAATTATTTTTAATCAACAATTGCCTCCAATGGCATGTAAATTCTGCCCAACATTGTTCAGCTGTGCCAACTTTGCAAGCCATTCAGTTTTTAAGACAAACCCTTTGAATATGTGCATTAGCGCATTGAAAGAACAAAATAGTCTTTACTTAGCTTAGATTTGTGAATCCCTCATTTAATTACATCTGGAAAGGTTAGAAACTTTTTATCATGAACACATACTCTTTGGGAATCATCTGGCTCTAAAATATAATTAATCATCTTCTGTCATGCTTTCATTATGTACTCTGCTCTCCAGAGCCATTTCTTTATTCTTTATTCAGATTGTTATGACCTTCTTCTACTCTGTTACTAAAGATCTCAGGTAAAATTTATCAGCTGCTCTGAAATGACTGGATATTGTTAAACCCATTTGTCAACCACATTATAAGCTCACAAACATAAGATATATGCATATGTTAGACTTTTCCATATATACGAGTCCAAGTATTAATATGTGTGGCATCTGTCAATGTTGACAAAAATTAAATTTTGAAACTACTGTAAATAATAAAGCAGTCACATAAAGATTATTTCTCTAGAGCATAAGCTACTAGTAAACAAGATTTGCATATTTTGCTTACAGCTGTTTCAACATAAGATATTTGCTTTGGTTTATTAAAATGATCTGATTTGTCAGATTCTAGAATAGCTGAAGTTTGGGTGTACAAATAAGACTTTTAGTGAAATTTTAATCTTTAAAATTATGTATGTAAATGTAGCATAAAAAGAAAAAAGTGGAGTGAGAAATTTAACTTCAGAGGTAAGTATTAGAGAAATTCAATTGCCCTCTGAGAAAAGCTTACAATTTTAACGACCCAAAGGAGTAAAATGACTCATTTAAACTATCTTCAACTGACTGTTAAAGAAAACTGTGGTCATTCATACCAATATTGAACATGGCAATATTAAATTTGTGTTTATCAACCAACAGCCACTTGAACTTATATAAAAATTCTCTGTGTAATTGGTTTAATTTTGAAGTACAACAGCTTTCCAATTAATCACTTTCCAATAAGTTATAGAACATAATTGCTCAGTAGACTTAAAATAATTTTGGTTGGCATTTTCTTGTTTAGATGTCTTTAAAAAAATCACTTGGAAGTTTTCATGATTTTCAAAAAAATGAATGGCTTCTTATTTAATAAAAAGAATAATAAATTATTGTTCATGTCTAACTGAAAATTTTCTCAATATATTTTATTTAATTATCTAATATTTATATACATGTACATTGTGTTTGTATATATGTTATCACCACTGCTATCTGTGTAACTATGCCAGGGTACACAGAATAAGTATTTTTTTTTTTTTGGTTTTTGGGCCACACCCAGTGACGCTCAGGGATTACTCCTGGCTATGGGCTCAGAAGTCGCTCCTGGCAGGCACGGGGGACCATATGGGAACCGGGGGATCAAACCGTGATCCGTCCTAGGCAAGGCAGCAGGCACCTTACCTCCTGCGCCATCTCCTGGCTCCCCACAGAATAAGTATTAGCTAACTCTTCCAAACTATGAATCTGTATCACTTTAAAAAAACTTTGTGGTATTATTTTTATGCTCAGTTTCTCTATTATTAAAATAAAGTGTTATACATTTATCACTATAATTTACATTTAAAAATTACTTATCAAATTTTAATTATAGACTCCATTTATGAACCAGAGTCATAGTCCAGGAGGTAAGACTGAATTGCATTTAGCATGGCATACAATACTACCTGTACCTCCAGGTACTATTCATGGACACAAAACTCAGAGCAAGGCCAACTTATTGCCACACATAATCCAAAAGTCAATATCAACAACATCAACAATAATAAGAGTAATAATAATAAGATAGAAGAGACAAATTAATTCTTAAATGAAATAAAAGAGGATAAAATGCATTAACTAGTAGCAATCATAAACAGTAGTGGTTTGTGTGAATACATCTAGGCATGTACACATATATACTATAGAGTGTTTTCTCTTTCAAAGAACAAAATATTAAAAGGAAATTTAATTTACTCTTTTTAAGTTTCGTTTTGGAGCCACATACATATTTTTCTCTTTCTTTCTTTCTTTCTTTCTTTCTTTCTTTCTTTCT
>PVKC010003913.1:0-37343 GCA_004027635.1 Crocidura indochinensis
CATGCAAAAGGTCATCGGTTCGAATCCCGGTGCCCCATATGGTCCCCCGTGCCTGTCAGGAGCAATTTCTGAGCATAGAGCCAGGAGTAACCCCTGAGCGCTGCTGGGTGTGACCCAACCCCCCCCCCAAATAATAACCACCTAAATATATTTTTTAACTGTGTGAACTTAAAATCAAAGGCGTGAGTATGTAAAAGTTACTTCCAAACTGGGCCAGGAAGGTGCTAATACACATTTTACAATGCCTTCTAGAACAGCTATGACAATGACAACAAAATACAGCTCTTGATTCTATAAAACATTCTAGAGACTTCTGGGTGGGGTTTCTGTTTTTATGTGAGGTAATTATATCTCCCCCACATTACCTGGACCTGGAGTGATAGTATAGAAGGTAGGATAGGGCTTGGTAGGATGCCTTGCTGAGGCTGACCCTGGTTCAATTCCCAGCATCCCATATGATTCCTTGAGCACCTCCAGGAATAATTTCTGAATACAGTGTTTCCACAGTAAACCCAGGGCACTGCCAGCTGTGGCCCCAAAACAAAACAAAACAAAAACACACTACCTGTTGATTATGTATTTACTTAACTATATGTAACTATAAGTTTCTTCATTGGACACACTACAGACACTGCTTTTCTAGATTTATAAAATATATATCTATCCACTGATTTGGGAATACTTTGTTAATTGCTTAATAAAATTACTAAAAATATTTGTGTGAAGGTTGTAGAGATAAAACAGCAGATAAGGTACTTGTCTTGCTCACAGTAAACCCTGGTTCAATCCCCAGCACTGCATCAGTTCCCGGAGCACATCCAGTAACCAGGCAGTAGAAAGACCTATGAACACTGCCATATGCGGTTCAAATCCAAAACAATAAAATGATTTTTTAAACGTTAAAAAAAATCAGTGTGATCCCCAGCTTGGTGAAATCAGAGAAGACAATTAGTGAGGATATGGATTTTTCAAATACCATTTGCACGTATGAAGTATAAGTGAACCTATATGTCCTTTTATCTACCTTTCTATTATTACGCAAAAATTAGAACTCAAAACTTCTTCAGCTCCGTTAACAACGAAGTTCCTTAACAAAGGCAAGCAAGCATGATGAACAGTTTCTTTTTCTCTGATGGACATGAATCAGTCATGCATTCATTTTTATTCTACTTCTTGCCTCCATTGTTCCCTTTTTCTTAGAGATATAGTTCAATACTGCATTGCCTACTAATAGAAGAGCAGTCTACAGATTTTCTTGATTTGGCAAAGATCACACTTTTGTCTTCACCTTTTCGATAGACTGGGGTTTAACACTAAACAAATGAATCAGAATTTAGATTCATGCCCATGCTACATTCAGAGGGACCACGATGAAACTCCCAAATGAAGTAATGATAGAACATTTGTTTTGCTCATTTATGCTTCACCAATACCTTCTTCATCCTTTGGCTCATTTAAAGGTTGATATGTAATGTTAATCCAGTTCTATGTGTTTTAAGACCCTTAAAACACATTTATTTTTATTGATTTTTAATCTAGTAAATTTTTACTCTAAATAGTTAGTGTTTAACTATAGTCACCTGAATTAATAATTATTATATGCCATTTCTAAAAATTCAATGCCTCCCGGTAAAGCAGTAGGGAAGGAATCATATTCACTTGAAATGTATTTTCTAAAAAGTTGATTAAAATAATGTTTTAAATCATAATGTTTTAGTAAAACTATACAATGCTTTGTAACTGCACTATATGACAATATTCGTTTTGCATGTGTACATCTAACAAGGCTGACTTAATCCTTTGGAGTGCCCCTATTATTGGTGGCAGATGCTAGAGATGCTCAAAGGTTACCCCTGGCTCTGCACTTAGGAATTACTTCTGCCAGTGCTCAGGATTCATATGGGATGTCAGAAATTGAAACCAGTTTGATCACATGCAAGACAAGCACCCTACCTACTACTGAACTACCACTACAGCACTTGAAGCAAAGTTATATGTAATGCAGGATTTTTTGTTTCTTCATAATATCTAAATAATCACACAAAATATCCCAAATATTAGAAATTCACAAGGAAAAAAGGCAAGATGCTTTCCTCCAATCATTAAAGTGACTTAAAAGCAACTTAAATCTAATAGGGAGAAAACCACTTACATAGGCAATTTTTTGAAGGGCTTATTTCTTAATCTATTACTTCCACTATAAAAGTCAGAGTTTTCATCATTGTTCTCCCCATTGAAATACAAGTCTAGCACAGCAGTTATATTCATACGACTGGTTGGGTTCAGTATGAACTGGTGTTGGGATGGAGAGGGTACACATTAAATTGGGTCTTACCTGGCAGTATTCAGGGATTGCTGTGCTCTGAGATTATCCCTGGTTGTGGTCAGGGACAACTCCTGGCAGGTTTGGGGATCATAAGGCAGGAGGTCAAACTCAGGTCAGCTACATGAAAAACAAGTGCCTTCCCCACTCTATTATCTCTCCAAATCCCAAACTGGGCTCAGATCTTATACCATTAACATAATGTCGTACCATGCTTGGATAGGCTAGTTGAGGTCTCTGTCTTTGAGTGTTCCTCAATGAAATGGGATTCGTCATAAAAATTTACTCATTAAGTTGTTGAAAATTAAAAAAGGGTCAATGCACTCACTGCCTGGTACACGCTAGTTACCAGGTGAGTGCAGCCTGTTGTATCAAAGAGCCCTTTCTGTGCTTCTCATTCTTTTTACAACCCATTCTCTTTTTAGTCTTTATTATCTTTGTCTCGGTGCTTTTCTGGTTCTTCTTGTGTTTTCTCAATGCCTTTGTTTCCTTCTTCCCCAATCCTATCTTCCTTTCTCATCTCCAAACATATGTCTATACCCATGAGTCTTCTCTCTTGCATTACTATGAGAAGTCTCATCTACTCACAAGATTCACTGTGCTTATTCTAAAAGCATTAGCAAGATTTTCAATGAGCTTGCCTTCTCAGACAAGATGGCAAGAGAAAATGTGATTCCACAGTCTTGGCACTAACCATGGCAATAAGTGTTGACATTGCCTAAACAGGTACTGACTTCATTGCAATAGTTTCATAACAAATGCTTGCATACTATATAACTGAGCTTAGGCAAAATAAATTTTATTCTACCAAACAGAGACAAAGCAAAAATGGGGATAATAAGGGAGAATCAGGCAAACCATAAATTGACAGGAAATACAGTGTCAGAGAAAAGCAATGAAAAAACTTTCATGGTTAAGATGGAAGATTATAAAAGATTTCACAAGAATAATAAAAGATTTATAAGATATACTTTTTGTACAAAATGTAGGAGAAAGTGGCAACTCTAGTGCCCACAAATTGCTGTGAAGCACGTAAAATGAATTCAGTGAACATGATATATGGAAATAAGGAATTTTTAGATCTATAGCAAGTTGGGAAATATTACTAAGTGTATTCACATCCAGTTGTTTAAAAATAATTTTTGCAGGCCAGAAAGATAACAGGTTAGGTGTTTGCTTATACACAGATGACCCAGATTTGATTCTCAGCACATGGTCCCCTAAGCCTGTCAAGAAGTGACATCTAGGGAAAACCAGAGTAAATCTGGAGCACCACTGAGTATATTTTGCAATTCCAAAAGATTAAAAATCTCTATATTTCCCCTCAATATTATTGCCTAAACTAGGCAATTGTTATTGCTACTTGGCTAATGAAGCTTTCTAGCCAAGATTGTTTTAATATGTTTACCTTACTAACTAAAAATTGCTGAATCAAATTTGCTCGTTAATCTGCTTTCATCTGTTGAATGGATATTATATTCATAATTCAAGTGTAAGAGCACTTTCCCCCTTCATCAGAATTCAATATATGTTGGTCAAATTAATTCATAAAAGTCAAATAAAATTCAATTTTTGACTTAAAATAATCCTAATCCAGTTAGTACCACCCCAAAAGGCATACAATATTTTCAATATAACTTGGTTATCTGAATCCAGATAAATAAAAATGCTGACAATTTATTACATAGGGTCAAATCACTTCTCCTGATAAGTATTTGTAATTAACATTTTAGATGGTTCTGTCAGTGAATATTATTATATTATAATAGAAAATTGTCTGTTTACTTCCACTTGACTTTTCATCAAAATACAATTTCTTATATGAAAAATTAATCTGAAAGAATATTTGTACCTTAGTTTCTATACAAGGATTATTCACAATAGCCAAAATGTGAAATCAACTTCAATGCCCACTGACAAATGAATGGATAGAGCAGCAGCTATAATATGCTTCAACTCCCATAGATATGGAAGCAGAATTTACAGTGGGAATTAAAACCTGATCAAAGGTCAGTAATAGACAAGAACAACTGTCTTTGACCGCAAAACTTAAGATAGTAATAACTCATCTTTTATTTTAAGTTTATCATCACACTTTATAAATCAATTTACAAACTACTTTATTAGATATAGATATAGTGTCCTATTCTTCGTCTTATTCGTGATTTTAATAGAATCAACATCTGAGAAATCTTTTCCACATAGCACTTCTCAAGCTATACATTGACCATTTTAATCTATGATTCTTCACCAAGTTATAAAGAAATAGAGTGATACTACCAAATAAATAGGCAACAGTGAAATAGCTATCTTTATGACTCAATAGCATCAGACATATATATATATATATAAGTTTCAAGTCTCTAAAAATAAATTTGTGAGTCATAATAAGAATCAGTTTTGTGCCAGAAAAACAGCACAGTTGAAGGACATTTGCTTTGCATGCAGTTGACCTGGGAGGAACTTGATTCGATTCCTGGCATTTCATATGGTCCCACAGCCTGCCAGGGGCAATTTTTGAGTGTAGAGCTAGGAGTAACCCCTGAGCACCATCAGGTGTGACCCAGAAACCAGTCAATCAATCAATCAATAATATTTAAAAAATAGAATCAATTTTAAGAAGGGATTCCAAAGAGATCCCAGTAGCAATAAAAAATTTAGGATGTAAAAATATAAGTATACACAATATCTTTATAAATAAAATATATTGTGTACATAGTCTTGTTAAAATATATTCTATCTCTCTGTAATCAAATAACTGAATCTAGATGAAGATTTTTTTAAAAAAATTCTCACATCCCATTTTTTGTTCATCACTGTACAGCACAATCTACATCCATTCAACATACTCTACTATATCTTTGCTTTTCATCTTAGAGTATAAGCCATGTTTAATAATTTGGAAAAGTGGCTGCTGTGATTAAAAGAGTTTATGATTATTTTCCAATTGCAGTTTTGTGTGGAATGACTTTTTTAACTCTTTACTTCTAAACTAAAAATGAGAAACTGTGAACATAGAGACAATGTGAGTGAAAAATAAATTCAGAAGAAGAATGAACAAGAATATTATATATTCTTCACATGCCCCATTTTTATATTTGCATATAGACTGGAAATTAAGATAGATATTTGAATTAGGAGCAGCAACAATAAGGTCACACATGAGAATGGAAAATTCCACCATCAAATCAAGCTTCAATTTTTATGTATGATCTCAGACAATTCCCTTGCCCTTCTTGTGCCCAAGTCTTCCCAAATGCAAATGTGAGGATAATTAAGACCTCTTCAGTGGTTTACCCTGACTACTAAATAAACCACCTAAGAGAAAGTGCTGTTCCTAAGCTGATCATTCATATTTCTGCATTGTATGTTAAAATCTGAGCTTGGATCCCACTACAATTCCCAATAGACCCTAATAGACTCTTTGGTGTATCTTTCTTTATTTTGAATTTTCTCCTTTCCATAGAGATGTTTTTCTTGGATCTACTGAATTTTCTAATTCACTGGGGAAAATAATGAGCTCAATCATTACCCTATGGAAAATTCTCATTTTTTCATCTTGATGCCAACTGGTATTAAAGCATCCGCTCAATGAATCATGCAACTCACTGACAAGAATTTATGCAGAATTAGGGCCATGAACTTGTCATCCTCGTGATAATTCAGAAAGCCCCTCAAAGCTCAGCAAAAGTCAGGAAGAAGCCACACAAATCCAAAAGCATGTTGAAATCAATGACTGTGTTAGATTTTTCTATGCCGATTTTTAAAAATTACCTCTTTCACACTGGGGTCCAGTAAAGCCATAAGTGCAAGCGCATCTATTTGGAGCCACACACCGGCCTCCATTGAGACAGCCACTTTCACAGACAGCTGTAAAGTAAAGATAGAAAGGAAAACTGAGATGCTTCTAAAACTTACCCGACAATAAAACAGTACCAGACAATAATCCCCAAAAGGACAATCATATTAAATATACAAAGAGCTACCCTGGCATTTGTTTTAAACAGTTATGCTACAGTTCCAGTTTCTGTGATGTACCTCAGTCAAGTCTTAGGATCAAGAAGCCTCTATGTATAATCATTGGAAAGTGAAGATATATTTTAAGCAAAATACTGAAGTTTCCAGCTGATCTAAGACAACCCTCATATATCAAATATTAAGAAATGAAAGTCAAGGAAAGTTCTTTCATCATTCAAGTATTAATTGAGCACACATTGTGGTTGCGATTTGGGTTAAACTCTTCCAAGAAACATCAAAGGAAGCAGAGAGCCACGCACCACAGGTTTTTCCTCAATTTTTTATTTGGTCTTTATCTTTCCATTTTTTTTCTTTTTGTTTTTTACTTTGTTTTTTTCAGCCACACCAGTGATGACCAGGGATTACTCCTGGCTCTATATTCAGGAATCACTTCTGGTAGTGCCATACATGGTCTTTGGGATCAAACGTGGGTCAGTCATGTGCAAGGCAAGTGCCTTCACCACTGTACTATTTGCAGTCACAGCAGAATTGATCATATTCCCTTTCTGAAAATGCCTTTGAATCTAACCCCAACCCCCATAACATTCCAACTTGTCTTTCTTCTGCTTCTTGTTTTTTTTTCCCTTTCCCATTCAAACTCCACACTATGACCAGTCATCATTCTCATTCTAAATCTTTTTAAGGGAAATGAATAGGCCAATATTTCATAGCCCTGAATGCTATAAAAAGGAACCTAAAGGTCTGACTATTGGATTCAAATCCTAGTTCCATAGTTTTAGACAAGCTACTGAAATCCTTATGCCCAGTTTCCTTATCAGTTATCAAATAATAAAGACTTCGAACCCAAAGAACTTCTCTTGCCATTAAATGGGTTACTATATGAAAATATGCATAGCACATAGTAAGCAAGAGGTACATAATTCCATAAATGAATCATGCTATGAATGGTTATTAAATCAGTTACCTCCCTAACTAAATTTTTTCTCATCACACTATAGTGTGTGAACAGGTATAAAGGCATTGCCTAAGTTTTAGTTTATTTACAATAGTATCAGCCTGGGGCCAGAGTGGTAGCACAGCGGTAGGGCATTTGACTTGCATGTGGCTGACTCAGGACAGACCCGGGTTCAATCCCAGGCATCTCATATGATCCCCCGAGCCAGGAGCGATTTCTAAGCGCAGAGCCAGGAGTAATCCCTGAGCGCTGCTGGGTGTGGCCCAAAAAAACAAACAAAAAAAACCCAATAGTATCAACCATCACAATAAACTAACACATAAGGGCAAAAATTGTAAATGACATTAATATTCATAATTAAGGAATAGTTAAATAGTAAAATATTAATATAATAGTATATTATATAACCATTAAATGTTTTTAATATTCCATTAAATGTATAATAAATAAGTGAAAAGTTTTATAAAAATTACATGTAAGGCTGGAGTATTATCATGGTGGTAGGGCATTTGCCTTGCAAGCATGACCCAGGAGGGACCTGGTTTCAATAACTTGCATTCCATATCACAAGGAGTGATTTCTGAGTGCAGAACTAAGAGTAACTCCTGAACACCACTGCATGTGCCCCTCCCCCCAAAAATACATAATAAAATTTTAGGTAACAATGATCATTAAAAGACTAGAAAGTAAAACCTGGAATCAAAACACTGTATAATTTTGCATTTTGTATTTCTTTTCAAAAGTTTTCTGATTGGTATATATTCTTATTAGCTTAATTTAAAAATAAGCTTTTAAAAAGACATATTAGTGTTCAAGTAATATGGACTAACAGAGCATAGATGCATAGTAAGTGGTTTAAATGAAGAGTAAATAAAGTGAACAGTATGTGATATGTATCCCAATAGCATCATCTACACTGAAAGACTAAAGAGATTCCTATGCCACGAGTCAAGAGAAATTATATGTTTCTAGAGAGATAAGTTTGAATTTTGAAATACTTTATTGGAGATATTTTATTAGATATATATCTTAAAAATCCAGATGAATATGTTCAATGAATATTAATATATATGTAATGAACAAAAATTTTGTACTTTGGTGTGAGAGTGATTATAAATTAAACAAACGAGGAAAGCAATACAGTGAAGGTAAATTTAAAAAATATGAATCATTCAGCCCATTACAATTTTGTAATTGGAAACTCAGAACTCAGTGTCTTGGGGTCAGAAATTTGCTCCTGTATGAGTCATTTATGTCTGTAAATTAAAAAATGTCTATGTCCCATGTAATTAAAGAAAATCCATCAGCTCTTCTCTACATACCCACCTACTTGTCTGTCTATACATGTTAATACTTAGAATACGTATAATTATGACTTATACTTACGTTGCCCACAGTGTGTCCCTATGTATCCTTTCTGGCATAGACAGTGGTCATCGCTGCAGCTACCTCCATTCATACACCGAATATTACAGTGTTGTACTGGAAAAGAAAAAAATAAGTAGATTAGATTACAAAAGTTTGCAGGAGTTGATTTATAATTCACAGACAACAAAATATAAATTTATTGGGATTCACCTCTTTATGTAGAAATAATCTAATGCAATGCTCAATATGTTACTTGTATAAAGGAAATTATAAAGCAACATAAGTGTTTTTCTGACACTGATTTTTACCTTTAAGTACTAAGTGCTTTCCTCAATCTAATACATACTATAACCTCTGCAATCTACCCCAACCAGAAAATAATGTCTTAAGTGGCAATAGAAAAGCAAGAGAATAATGATAATAGCTTTCCGTTTTAAAAACTGAAGTCCCAAGCTGGTGGCCAGGGAAAGACAGAAAGTGACAAATTTCAAAGAATTTTGCTAAAAGAAATCTTAGAGACAGCAGAAAGGAAATATAACAGAATTTAAAACAAGTCTACCAAAAATGCTGGTGGTTAATGCTTGTTTAAACTATACTCAGAAAGCAAATAAGATTCAGAAGATTCTCAGACAGACTCAGAAGACTCTCAGAAATTCAGTTGTCAACTTAAAAAAGAATCATGACCTCAGCATCCAAGACAAGAAGACAAAATCTTAGCCCAGAGAATATGAGGCACTGGAGAGAGCCTTATGCAAAGGGGCTTGCAAGTCTCTTTAGGAGACAGAATGATGGATGGACTCCTAGCTCTTCAGAGTCTAATTCTATCATCTAAGCATGTTAGTGTTAGCATTTCTATATAGTACAGTAGGCAGTAGTTGCACAAGGTCAACTCAAGTCCAATACAGAACATCCCATAGGGTACAACACTGCAGAAGTAATTTCTGAGCACAGGGCCAAGAATAGTCTCTAAACATCACTAGGTGTGGTCCCAAACCCCCTTAATAAAATATAAGCAAGATATTGGTATTTTAATCAGTTTTGAGTTAAATATTTATTATATTTTTCCTGTTGGAAACTTTAAACATCATGCTTTTAAAAGTAGATCCTAATACAGTTGTTTCACTTATTTAATATTCCAACACAAATTCCACTACCAGTGTAACCACCCCTTCACCAATGCTGCCAGTTATCCACTCATCCCAGCTTGCTCCTTAGTAGATACAATCTAATTTATTTTATGTTGCTTATTATAACATATCACATAATAGTGTTACAAAATTCATTGTCTCAGGATTTGCTGAGCTGTTCCTTGTCAAGAAGCATAATTACTCTATTTGGAGAAAAATGAAGACTTGAATAGATTATTAAGATCATAGACACCTTCTATTGAGGAAGACCAAAATTGGATACTGTAAGCTTGACTTGCCCTGCCCTGTTATCAAAACAGTGAGAGTAAATTCCCAAGGAAAAAGGATCCACATTTTCACAAGAAAATATAATCCATTGCATTTTGTGCAAGAACCAGTCAGTTGCTTATATTTGTTCTTATGCTCAGTTTTCCTTTGCACAGAGGCTGCATTTCTCCTGAGAACAAAGTAAAGTTTCTTCCTAGAACCATCCTTTTTCATTCAATATCTTTTGTGAAGACACACAGAACTGGACCAAAAAGTAATTTCTAGGAGCTACACATATTTCAGCATCACACCAAGAACAGGAAGGTATCTGAACTCAGCATTTACTATGCCCTCAGAGTACCAAAGGGCTAAGTTGAATTGAAAGAGAGGGAGAGAGATAGAAACAGAATAGTATCACTCATCCATGGGTTTTAAGAAAAATAAAAGACATTTTTGTAACAATTTTCAGAGACAAAAGAGATGAGTGCTGGAAGGTCCAACTCACGATAGGAAGCTCACCACAAAGAGTGGTGAGTGCAGTTAGAGAAATAACTACACTGGCAACTAAAATAACAATGTGAATGAATGAGGGTAGCAGAGAGGTGTCTAGAGTACAGGTGTGGGTGTGGTGGGGAGGAGGGAGATTTGAGATATTGGTGATAGGAATGTTGTACTGGTGAAGGGGAGTGTTCTTTATTTGACTGAAACCCAACTACAATCATGTATGTAATCAAACTGTATAAATAAAGATATTAAAAGAAATAAAAAAAAAACAGAAAAAGTGATAAACCTATTGGGGAGTATGTCATATACTAAACACCATAAAAAGCTCCCTCCTTCTAGTGTAAAAAGGACTGCCTCCATCTTCCAGCTGTTGTGGCCCGATTTAACATGACACTGTGGGTCTTTCAGGACCCTGGCTATTTCTATTTCATTCTTAGACTCCACTCTAGTCTACTTAGCTGTCACTCAAGCATTTGCTCAACAAAGGCTCCTACATGCCGTATAAAATGTCAGTCACTCTATGGCAGTCTCTTTATAGATTCTCCTCTAAACTGTCTCTTGGCCTAAGACTCTTTTTTTTTTTTTTTTTTTTTTTTTTTTGGTTTTTGGGCCACACCCGGTGACGCTCAGGAGTTACTCCTGGCTATTCGCTCAGAAGTCGCTCCTGGCAGGCACGAAGGACCATATGGGGAACCGGGGGATCGAACCGTGGTCCGTCCTAGGTTAGCGCAGGCAAGGCAGGCACCTTACCTGCAGCGCCACCACCCGGCCCCCATTGGCCTAAGACTCTTAACCTCTAATACACAATGACACAGATGTACTGTATTGAAATAGACTTTAAATATTTCTGATCCTGTTTTTAAAGCTATTGATTTCATTTCACCACATCTCCATGACTTACTGCAAACATCTTTCCTTTTCCTTTGAGTTTTTCTAAACAATATTTTCTCCCTGTCTTTCCTTTGACTCCAAAATAATTACTTCTCTTTTTCAAATGGGTATCATTTCACCTAATCTTTCAGACTAATATCACTAACTCTAGTTCATTTTCTTTATTGTTGTTGTTTTTTGGTCTTGGGGTGTCACACCAGGCGGCGCTCAAGTTTCCTCCTGGTTCTAGACTCAGAAATCGCTCCTGGCAGGCATGGAGGACCATATGGGATGCTGGGATTTGAACCACTCTCTCTCTCCTGGATTGGCTGTTTGCAAGGCAAATGCCCTACCACTGTGCTATCCCTCTGGCCTCACTAGTTCACTTTCTAAGAGCTTCTTGATCCTGATACTTCTAGGAGTATCATGATTATTAATGATATCCCTAAGTGCTAGAGTAGTATCCTGCTGATTTGTGAATAATGCATATACTTATTCAATTAAGTTCTATTTATTTAATCTATACTATCTGATAATTAGATCAAAAGTTTTACACAAAAATGAGACTGAGCACAAGCCCATTGCATTGTTAAGCACTAATACAAACCTAAGTAGACTGCTATTAAAAGTATTTTTATCTTTATTTCCCCATGATAACAGCATAAATAACTCCTTTCTTGGAACACTATTATAAAAGTCAAGTAACCCAGGAAACTGATTTAAACAAACTGTTATTTTAGGCTCCTATGACAGTCTATGAAAATGTCTCAGCCAAAATCTTTTAAACTAAAACGGGAAAAAAAACCCCACAATAACCTACAATTGCACACAAAAAAATGATTTGGTGAAAACTTGGATAATGTTCTAAGTAGGACAGGAAAGGGTATATAGTTGCTTTTAAATTTGAAGTTAAACTTAGCTTCATCATATCTTAGAAAAACAGTGAAGATTGGGAAAAGCACAGGAAATGATGTAATCTGTCAAGCAGCATAGGAACTCAACCCACAAACTGATTTCAATTAAAGTGCCTCGTGCCAAGAACTAATTTCCATTTCCACATGAGCTACAAAACCATTTAGCTACTTTCAGATTTAAAAAAAAGAATTTATCCATGGTTTAACTGCTCACTTTACATTATTTGCTCAGTTTAAAAAATAGTATGAATTCTTCTTTCTGGGACAAATAATAAGTTCACACTTAAGTATCATAGAATAAAAGCACCACTGATAAAATTTTATATTTTTCTACCCTCTTCTCTCATACAAACCTTTTCCAACATAAAATATTTTTCTTCATTAAAAAATTAAACCACTAGGAGAAATATATGAAACAAGAAAGAATAATGCTTCCCTCGCAAAGAACAAGCCTCAAACTAGAGGGACAAACACCAACAGATAATATTATTTGCACAGCCAACACATGCCAGGCTCTACCACTGAGCTATATCCCAGATAATATGATTTACCCAACTCAATATGATTAGAATGAGAAATTACTCGTTCTTTGTGAGTCTTTGATCTTGGGATGGACATTTACTTCTTTCAAGATGGGAACAATCATTCAATTCTATAGAAAACTGAAGATACTAGGAGAATAGCTTCACTAACCAAGAGAAGCAGTTTAGAGAATATATAGAGAGACACAAATTGGTTTTATTTTTATTGAATCCTGTTAATACCACTTACTCTAAATTTGTATCTGATTTAAACAATTCCAAATACCTGGCAATTAGGAGACTAACTTCTGTCTCTGTAAACAGCAAACTGCAAAATATATCCACTTAAACACATAGGGATACTCTGAAATTACTGAGAATTATAAATTTCTCAAGGCAAAATATATTTCTCAACTCAATATGTGTTCATATTTTGCCAGATGTGTTAGGAAAGTATATGTGCCCATGTGCAGGCTTGAACTATTACATGCAGTTAAATTTTGAAAGGCATAGGTACTGTTGAGGGCTTTACCCCTGAAGTTGGACAGTGAGCAAGTAACATCTTAGAAATAACAAGGAATATTACCATTAACTTGAATGCACATAGACCCCAAATGAATTATATTTTTGTTCCACGAAAAACTGTCATTCAAAAAACGTTTAATAAATATCTTCCATTTGCCAGGCATGAGGGAAAGAAGAAACTTGAGTCAGAGTGATAGTACAGAGATTAAAGCATTTATCTTGCACATGGCTGATCGGATTTGATTCCTGGTACCCTCTATGGTTCTCTAAGCACCTCCTGAAGTGATTCCTGAGCACAGAATTAGGAGTAATGCCTGCACACAGCCAGGTGTGACCCAAAAACAAACAATAAAATTAGGCTATCACCCAATGTTAATTAATTCTTCAAATGGCCAGTCCCCAAAGAGAATATGTAAGCAATGATAGTAACACAGGGTTGGTACATGTATATAATTACTTTGGGCCGTATTCTTCGTTTTAATCTAGTTAGGTAATTCACTGCTTTGGGAATGGTTCCAAAGATCTGTTGTTATCTTGCCAAGCAAGATAACCAGAAAGAACACAGGGGGAAATATAAAAGTAAGCATCTCTATGGCCAGCACGTGACTTTCATTTGAGCACCACTTTCATACACAAAATCCAGATATCATAGATGGACCTTAGCCTCCTCAGACTTAGTACCCAGAGAGTACCACCAGCAAGCTTGAACTTGATATTCAGAAAGTAATGCCTGCAAGCCTCAGACTTGGCACTCAGAGAGTACCATCCGAAAATCTTGGTTCTCTAGCCTAAATCTGACCCACAAGACCTTACCACAATACCTCTTCCAGCTCCCTGCCAGCAAGAAGTCTGCTAGAGACACCATTCCCTCTGGTCTTATTATCCCTGCTCCGTATGTCATGATCTTCACTTGTAAAAAGTCGTTGTTAGCAATTCACATGACCACTAAAGACCTCTCCAACTGCTTTTGCCACCTGGATTATTTCCCTTTTCCTTGAGGAGTACAGATATGTTATTTGGTTCAAGGACCAATCTGAGATATAGCTCTGTTCCTAAATTTATATCTAACTTATTTCCCCCACACCTGAGATTTTTGTTCCTGGTTGAAAGCCTGGAGATAGTTTTGATATTGGTGAAGGAGGACATGGAGATGTCTGACAAACTCCTCAAAGTACCACCTGCTACCTCTCTGCTTATTTTTCTATTTCTCCGATAAAGGTATATAAAAAGAATCTGATGCTGCTTGGAAGACACATTTTCAAACCAAGTAGAAGTGGAAGAATATGGTGTGAAATAAAATGAGTCCTGGGGCCGAAGTGGTGGCACAAGCGGTAGTGCGTTTGCCTTGTATGTGCCAACCTAGGATAGACTGCTGTTTGAACCCCTGGCATCCCATATGGTCCCCCAAGTAGGATAGATTTCTGAGCACATAGCCAGGAGTAACCCCTGGGCTGTGGCCCAAAAGCCCTCCCCAAAAGAAAATGAATTCCACATCAGAGGCTTTTCTCTCCAGACTCTAAGTGGGTATGTTTTAGTACTAGATTCTCTCTGTTTGGGTTTCATCAAAAGCAGGTTGTGCTACAATAATTTAAATTCAAGGCACTTAGTTGAGAAGTAATTTCAGGAAACTGGTAGCAGCTTACATTGGTAATAGAGTAGGGTAGTGAGACAAGGAAGAGAAAGAAGCTAATAACATACATTGGCAAGTGTATTACTACAGTGGGAAGTAGGGATTGATTTCACTAAGGAATTTCAGGAGACATGTCATAGTTATGATAATAAGAGTAGAGTTATTTAGATCTGTCTCTGGTGAAAGTGGCTTCTAGGGCCTTTCATCCTTTAGCACGTCAAGTTTGTCTCATAGGCAGATCTGGTATGTTCAATGGCCACAGAATTTTATAAAGCTCAAACTGAATTACCATGTATGCCCAAGAATGTCAAGATATGAGTGGGCACCTGGTATATGGGCCTACTTCTCCTATCCTTGGAGCTTAAACTCCAAGCCAACTTGGACTCTTCCACATAACAACTCAAAGTGAATCTTGACCACACTCAAATCTCTGCTCAGAGACAAGAAACAAAAAAGAACATAAAAATTCCATAAGAATGTTCTTTAAAATAACAGAACGCACTCTCAGGGGAGTATAATTTTTCACCAGAAATAGGAAATGGAACAGGAAGCTAAGTTTTGTATCTTGGTGATAGTGAAGATGCTAAGGAACTATTTAAACAGCACAAACTGCAACTTTTGTTTCTTTAAACCAACCAAAAATGATTCATCTCCTTCCTACATTTTCCCTAAGGCATAAATTAGAACTCACATTTAAAGGGGAAAAACAATCAGCATGCAAGAAAGACCCTGAACCATGAACTATAGGTACTTGTTTAGCATCTTAGAATGAATGAAGTAGAAGCATTCTGAAAGAGAAGATATTTGTGTTTCATGAATAAATTACTCTCCAAAATTTCCATGAAAGCATCTTCCTCATGTTCTTCTTATAAAGACAGGGAACTTTTTCAAAGTGTTTCATCAGACTAATATTACATCACCACAAGGAAGAATGCCCAGTTTTCTTAAGCCAAACATGTTCATTAGGAAAGCAACTTTAATGGTGTTTAATGAGCAACTTTAATGACATTTACGTTGAAAATACAGATGTGTATAAGATAGTGTTCATACAGAAAGTGATAAAAATCTTTATGTTAAAGATAAAAAATCTTTATGTTATTCACAGTTATTATGTGCCACAGGTAATTTTTCTATAAAGAGAGAAATGGGAGACCAGATTGAAGAAAACCATTCCAAAATTTTGGGCAAAACAGAGAAGGCAGATGTTCTGGTGAAGGCGGGAAAATAAAAAAAGACTGCAGGCAAGAGAAAAGCCAAAAGCAAATTTAGGAGAAAATAGGACGTAACCACATTAAATAATATTATATATAATGACATGTTATACTTACTGGATCGGGAGCCACAGGAAGGCGATATCTGACCAGACGGGCAAGTGCACATATTTGGCCTAGAACAAAATCCATCCCCACAGGAATGCCGGCAAATGGCTGTGAATAAAACCAGAGGTTTATTAACACATAGAATCAGAGCTTGGTGATTTACAGGAACTCAGCCCTCAAAGAAAGGAGAAAATGTGGGTTCTTAGGCTCCTATTTAACTTCGACATCCTTCCTTATGTAACTTTAGGCTTCAAGCTTATTCATGTACCATGCATATTTGTTTGGCTAAGTAAATTCCATCTGTAAACTTCTGTAACTCCCTTCTTTATAATTCAGCCTCTCTTTTTCTTCCACAGCAGTTTATCAATAGCCAAGACTATGAAAACAAAACAAAACAAAATCTTGCAAGGAAATAAATTTTTATGACTACACACATTCTGTATTTTATATTAAACTTAAAGTTAAATGATATAAAATAGCAGCAGGGGACAGAGAGATAGCAAAGTAGGTAGGACACCTTGCCTTGCATGCAGCCAACCCAGGTTCAATCCCTGACACCCATTATGGTTCCCTGAGCACAACCATGAATGATTCTAAAATGCAGAATCAATAGTAACATTTACCTGAACATCGTGTGGTGTGGCCAAAAAAAAATTTAAACAAAAATCCCAGGATTTTGTTTTATAATAAATGCTTAATAATGTTTATAAATTGCTATGTCTTGAGTCTGGAGAAATAGTAGAGGGTAAGAAACATGTCTTGCACATGGATGACTCAATTTAGTTCCTTGAGAAACAAATGGTGCCCCAAGAATTGGCCACTAGTGATCCCCGTGCAAAGAGCTAGGAGTAAGCTAGGAGTAAGAGCACATTGGGTGTGGCCAAAAAGAAAAAAAAAGCAAAAATAAAAATGCTATGCCCTACTATCCTTTCCATTGAAAAAATATGACTGAAGGAGCAGCTTTTACTCAGTGTTTAGTCACATTGTGAGTGATTTTATGATCTGAAAAAAGAAATTTGGAATCCACTGCAAAAGTATCAGGAAGCTAGCTATTCATCTTTTAAAGAAATAGCAACCTTTTCATGCCACCCAAGAAACAAAAACACATTGCTACCAAATGCTCTGTGAGTGTCTGGCTGGTGTATAGAGGTGGGGTGGTTGCTATGCACACTGTTGACCCAAGTTTAATTCTTATCATCCCATCAGCACTGCCCAGAGTAATTCCTAAATGCAAAGCCAAAAGTTATTCTTGAGCATCGCCCAGTATGAGCAAAGCAAGCAAACAAACAAACAAAAACATTTTGTGAGTAACCAAAAGAGTAAGTTTACATAAAAATTATCAGTGAAGCAAAATGTAATCACTACTCCTAATACCCATAGATAAATCCTGTTCTTCAAATACTACCTGCATGATCTTGCAAGATGAAAATATAATGTGTATAATAAAAATACTTCAGAGAAAGCACATTGAGATACCCAAAAGAGGCCAGAGGATAGAGCACTTTTCCCCGCATGCTGCCTACCCACATTTGATCCTCAAAACCTTATAGGGTCACCCAGTTCCCTCCAAGAGTGATTCCTGAATACAGAGCCAAGAGTTTGCCCTGAGCACAGCTGAATACGTCCCCCCAAAATTAATGTCAAAATGAGATATTAAAAGGATATATGATGCAGCCTGCAAATTCTTAAAATATAGCCATCAAAGGTCCTATAAACATTTATGAGTGAACATACAATTTCTCAGAAATTCTATAGACAAGTTTCTGTTATAAATTTTATTTAGAAAACTCCAAATGTCATTATATCCCTTTTGAAATGATTCAGCTTTGATCCTAAAATAAACTGCAATAAAACCAGTGACTAAATTGCTTTAAATAAAAATAAAAAATCTGGGAGCCAGCTGACCTAGGACTGACAGCGGTTCAATCCCCCGACGTCCCATATGGTCCCCAAGCCATGAGTGATTCCTGAGCACATAGCCAGGAGTAACCCCTGAGTTACTGGTCACACTGGGTGTGACCCCCTACCCCCAGAAAAGAATCTGGGAGCCAGAGCAATAGCACAACTGGTACAGTGATTGCCTTGCTGCAGCTAATCTGAGTTTGATCCCTAGCATCCCATACGATTCTCCTCGAACCACTAAGAATAATTCCTGAGTGCAGAGCCAGGAGTTAGTCCTGAGCATCACCAAGTGTGTCCCCCACACTAAAATCAAGAATTGAGGAAGAAATTAACTTTTCCTATTAACTAAAAAAATACTGATTAAAATATACTATTTTTCTTTCACACACTACTCTTAGTCCCATAAGGTGGATTGACTGCTTCCCTAATAACCTTTCAGCTCTAAATTTCCCCTATTAACAGAGTTTTTATTTTTTATATTTTTATTTTGGGGAGCCACATTTGTCAGTGATCATGGGTTACTCCTGACTCTGCACTCGGGAGTTAACTACTGGCGTTGCTTGGGGGACAATAAGGGATTCCAGGGATTGAACCTGAGTTGATTGCATAAAAGGCAAGCAACCCATCCACTATAATATCACTCTGGCCTCAAACTAACAGTTTAAGAACTGGAAATTATTTTGTATGTATAGTAGCTATAAAAGTTCATGAAGAACAGAGCCACAAGTTGATCTCTATTAAGTACCACTTTGCCCTACATATGATTTGTCATTCAACATTTGTCATTCAACATTTGTGAAGCCTCTGATGCTGACCACAGAAGCCATGAAGGAATTTTAAGTACTGAGTTCCTCCCTAGTCTTTCCACTGATCACTTGATGTCCTCTCTAATTCCTACCTCTGCCTTTAGCCTGAACCACCTAAATTCTATATACAAGGTTGGAGTATGCTCGTGGATAGTTCAACCAAGTGAAAAAATATAATGAAGAAATAAAAAATGTTTGTGGTGTTTTTTTTTTCAAAATTCTAATCAAAGGAATTCGTCTTTGCAGCTACACATAATCTATTTAATAGTATGCAGATTTAATCTAAGCATTCTTATGGCTTTATTCTCTGTATCAAAAATGTTTTAAGTGAAGACATTGAATTGTGGCCATAATTGAATAAGTGGTCTGATCAACTTTGTATATTTCCTAAATCATATTCAGAGAAAATGGGAAAATCTCAGAGCTGGAAATCTCTGCTAGAAACATACCAATTGTATGCAGTTACAAATTAAAAACTGAACATGGTCAGAAAATCAAAGTAATGAAAAAAGAGCACAATAATGTCACACTGTGCTTTACTTACGGACAATACATTGATTTCCACCAGGTAAGGTTTTCCATCCAGGACAACAGTAAGCATTATAACGTGATCCACAGACATTGGGTCTGAAAGAAAAAAAAAAGGATGATCAATCACAAGAATTCCAGACTTTAAAAAAAAAATAGTATTTAACACAAAAGAGGCCTGTTACACTAGCAGTTCATGGGGCAAAGTGGGGAGGTAGGGAATGCTTGCTGAGAAGAGTGGCGGAAGCATGCTGGGAACTATGGTGGAAGGAGGTCAGCACTGGTGGTGGGACTGGCTCCAATTTATTGTCACCATGCACCATAAATATTACTGTGAAATATTTGTAATTCACTTTGATCACAATAAAAATTATTTTAAATAAAAGAAAACATAAATGGAATAAAAATAGTATATTATCAATGTCAAGGAATAATTTCTGATAAATATTTGCAGACAGAAAAGTAAACTCATGAAACTCAATGCAAGCTTATTAGTTTAAGATACTTTAACATGATGATACAAACAAGGAGCTTTTTTTCTCAATATCATCCTTGTGCAGCACTTCAGGAAACTAAAACCCATAAATGAAAAATGCAAGACAGTCTATCATAAGGTACATATTTGAAATTTTATGTGCATATAGAATAAATTCATAGTAAAATTTTTGTATAAAGTTCTATAAAGTCATGAGTCTAATTTAAAGAATAAACCCCTTTTGATATAGTTATAAAGGTCATCATAAAAAAAACTACTACACATAAACTTTTAAATTTCTACTCATTAAAAATGCAATTTTCCCTTATAATTTGACTGCATTTTTTGTTTTGGGGCCACACCCAGTGACTCTAAGGGGTTACTCCTGGCTATGCGCTCAGAAATCTCTCCTGACTTGGAGGACCATATAGGACACCAGGGATCGAACCAAGGTCCATCCTGGATCAGCGGCATGCAAGGTAAATGCCCTACTGCTGCGCTATCTCTCAGGCCCCTAAAGTTTTTTTCTTTCACCAAAACCTCTGGAATGCAACTTTGACACCAATCAGAAAAAACATCTTATTTTATTTTGTAAATAAAAATATTTACAAATCATGTAAATGTGTCTTAAAACAAAGTTTGGAAATATAACTGACACTGGTAGTGGCAGAAAAATAAAGTTAATATCACACTAAATTTCTTGTTTACAAATAGTTCATCACACAGATTGAAGAAAGTCTTCAATATGATTTATAGATTTATAACTTAAGGGAGCAATGGTAAGTACCTCACTAATCCTACACTGGAATCTAAAGTTGAGACTATAATATATACAGACCCCAAGAAATCATTTTTACTTGACTTGATCTCATGGTCTAAACATTGATGTAGTTCCTTAAGTTTGTGTATTAATAAAAGAGGTTAAAAATTACAATCAATATTCCAATTCTTGTTGGTAAAATAAATATTGAAATCAATATTATAAACTAAGAGCTATTCCAAGTCTTGGGATCAAAGTAGTCCCACGGATAACGTTAAGTGTGGATATTAAAAACAATTGAATAGGGGCCTGGCGGTGGCGCTGAAGGTAAGGTGCCTGCCTTACCGCGCTAGCCTTGGACGGACCGCGGTTCGATCCCCCGTGCCCCATATGGTCCCCCAGGCCAGCCAGGGGCGACTTCTGAGCGCATAGCCAGGAGTAACCCCTGAGCGTCACTGGGTGTTGCCCAAAAACCAAAAAAAAAAAAAAAAACCAATTGAATAATTGCTAGCTAAAAATTATGTTCACTTGAAGTAACTCATACACGAATACCTGGCTATGTAGAACACATTTCACATCATAGTACCTCCTATACCCTTTCTGAACTCACAGTTTCTAATATATGCAGCATGTGAAATAAGATTAAGTGTTTTCTTTATCCTAGTCTCGCCTTTGGGTCTCCCAGAACCTGGTATACTTCGCAGACAAAACACATACTTCAGACTGGCTGAGACTGAGGTCAGAAAAATAAATTGAAAAAAGGATGGGAAATAACTTTAAATCCATACCCAGGAATATGTCATAAATATTTGACAGAAAAATGATCAGATCAAGATATAAAGTATAATTGACTTTAGAGACTCTGGTGTCTTAGTTTATGTCTTTACACATTGAAATAATGAAATGTCTGACTTTGTATCATCAGTGTATATGTATGTCCGTGTGCTGTACAAGTATAGTACATGAAATAATAAACATAAAAACCTTATATATGGGAAGGTCAACAAAGATCAATGTATGTTACTATAAAACCGTCTCCTGACCTAAATAATTTTCCTTAGACAAAGAAACATAAAATATTAGGGCAGGAAATTACTTAATTTAGAAATATAAGCCAATCATTCTCATTCTTTTTGTTCTTCCATGACAAAGTATCATGCCCAGAACTTCCTCAGGGAGCTCAGAGTCTCAGAAAGGAGAGTGAGAAAAGACAAAGTAAGGATCTGAGGGGGTAAAGGTACCCTCAAACTTTCCACACCTCATGAAAATTCCCTCAATTGAAAACGATGACCCACGCCAAAGTCAACCACCTCACGTCTTCCGCAACAACAGCCTTTTACAACTTGACTGGATCCAGTCCAAACCCAAACCAAATCCTGGAAGAGCTTCAGAGGACCACTGTCTGAGTTTTTGCAGTGTCCTGTGGTTGGAGTTCTATGTTTTTCAAACAAAAATCAGGACATGTTGTCTGAGAAGAATGAGTGTATTTATGGAGTAACAACACATAACAGGGTGGGAAAAGTCAAGTTTCTGAGATCAACAATTTCAGTCCCACCAAGCTAGATATTAAAAAACTTTTCCAGAGTGTCTGAAATATCACAGGAAGACAGATATTCTTTATTATGTTTTCAATGATCAGAATCAAGATACAAACAAAACTTAAAATGGTAGAAGTTATATGATATGCCCTACCATGTTAAAATAAAAATAATATGTGTTTTGACAGGGCAAACAAATCTAGAAAAGGGATGTGGAAAGTAAAAAAGAAAGTCAGCATTTTCATAATGATTTCATAATGGTTGTAATTCCTAATGTCATCCATGCACTTAGCATATATGTAAAAGAAAGTATGGGGCTACAAAAAAAAGCAGTGCCTATCACCACAATACACAAGTTTATAATTTGACATTTGAAAATAATACATGAAACAAAAATTCAAGCTAAAATTATTTTTAATTGAGAAAGAGGAGATGAAGAAAAGGTAAAACTATTTAAGTTGTTTTTTTATTTTCAATGTCAAGGAGTTCAGTGGCAACTAGATAAATCTAAATAGAGAGGGATGAACAAGGTAGATGATGTGATGGAGATAAATATGAGAACTGAAACTAGAAACAATTAGATTTCTAAATGGTTAAGAAATTATTATCTGAAGATGTGTCGACATTTCCTTTGTTTTCTCTCTTTGAATGCTTTGATTGTGGGGCTAGAGAGATAGTACAAGTGAGGACAGTGCTTGTTGTGCTCAAAGTCAACCCAGGCTTGTCCTCCAGCATCCCATGTGACCTCTGTGCACTGCCAGGAGTAATTTCTGAATGCAGAATCGAGTATAATCCCTGAACATTGCTTGGTGGGTCCAAAAAAAACCAAAATAAATAAATATTAAAACTTTGAATACCCATAGTACTCTGAATACCCATTCATAGCTTTATTTTTTTTTTTTTTTGGTTTTTGGGTCACACCCAGTGATGTTCAGGGGTTACTCCTGGCTATTCACTCAGAAGTCGCTCCTGGCAGGCATGGGAGACCATATGGGGAGCCGGGGGATCAAACCGCATTTCGTCCTAGGTTAGCACAGACAAGGCAGGCACCTTACCTCCAGCGCCACCGCCCGGCCCCTTTACTTTCTTAATAAGGACCATTGATCATCCTCTTAATGTACATTGAGGATATTACATATACATTGTATTCCTTAATCAATGTACTTTGTTTTATTAGAATGAGTGATATTGAGTGATGAATTTAGTTAGAGAAATAACTACATTGAGAACTATCATAACAATGTGAATGAATGAGGGAAATAGAAAGCCTGTCTAGAGTATAGGCAGGGGTAGGGTAGGGAGGAGGGAGATTTGGGACACTGGTGATGGGACTGTTGCACTGATGATGGGCAGGTGTTCTTTACATGTCTGAAACCCAACCACAATCATGCTTGTAATCAAGGTGTTTAAATAAAGTATTATTTAAAAAAAAGAATGAGTGATATTTTTATTACAGTTGGCTTTCATTAAATAGTATATATTATTTTACAACATTTTAAAAATTCCATTTGATATTCAAAAGTAATATATAATTTACAACTTTATCCTTTACATAATTAATATATTATTTCAACATCCTCAAACAATGATTGTTCTAATCTTATTTCCATTTATTTGTTAACAACACTGATTAAATTTCTAAGTATCTTACTATCATATATAAGAGAGAAGTAAGATTTTTATCTCTGCCAATTTTGATCTTGGGAACTAGAAAATTGATTCAAACAAGTTAGTTGGCATTTTTTCTACTTACAAAGAGACAGAAATATCAGTCTGATTCTAGAGAATAAGTGAATGTCCTATTTAAGTTGGAAATCACTAAGGCATGTAAAGTTTTAAGGAGACATGTGAGGTCATTTTCATTATAAAAACTTGGGGCCAGAGCAATAGTATAGTGGGGAGAGTACTTGCCTTGTGTACAGCCAATTAGGTTTTATCTCTGAAACCCGTGATCCTATGAGAACCAGGACTGACTCCTAAGAACAGAGCCAGAAAAAAGTCCTGAGCATCACTGAGAATGCACCCCCCAAAAAAATATTTCATGCTAAGGTTTCAGCACAAAAAAAGATTTATAAGGATAATAAATTTTAGTAAAGTTACTTGGTGTAAATGAAATTGCAGCATTAGAACTCTTTCTTTTTCTTTCTATCTTATCAGTCATATGTCCTATCCCTACCAAGAAAATATTTTTAAAGGTAAGCTAAAGACTGTACAAAGGAAAGGAACTTCATTCAAAGCATTAAAGATGCATTATTTTATCTCATCCTCACAGCAACCCTTTGAGCTAAGGTTATTGTTATCTTTATCACTCATGAAATGGCTTTGGGAGGTCAAATAAACTAGTCAAATTGGAAACAGAGACTGATGATTTGAATTCAGGAATCCTGACTCCAGACAGCATGCTTTTAACCTAACTGTTAAAACAAATAGTTTTTAATAACTTCGCCTTCTGTCATCCTGAAACAAATGTATTATGATCGGTTATGTCAACTATGTAATACGTTTTCTTTAAATAAATAAATTTATTATTCAAAATAGGTACTTAGGGGACTAGATGATAGTTCACTCTGTGACTCAAAGAAGCAGAAAAATTACCAAATACCTGTAAATAGACCAAAGATAAAACAGATATTGTTTCTGCCTTGTATTCTAACACTCAAAGTAAAATAACAACTAAATGTACAGTCGACTTCATCGTAGTATGCTATGTTCATTTTCATTGCTAGACTTTTTTCTGTCATTTCTCTTGCATTGAATATTATACTGTCACAATCCAAAGCCAGTCACTTTGGGGGTTGGGGAGCCCCAGCAGTCTGAATTTTTGGATCCAGTTCAGACACAGCACTCAGAGATTGTGTGGGCTAGCTAAAGCCCCTCCCAATAGAGCAACAGCTGGGCTCTACCACGTCTGACCACATCATTGCAAGAATTGGCCTCTGTGCAAGACATCTGCAGTATGTCCACATTCCTTAGCCAGAACCCACTTCTGCAAGTCTGACCTCGCTTATAGCAAGATAGCTTTTCTACTTCCTATCCTGTATTCTTTCATACAGGACTGGGTCAATAAAAATTAGTTTTGGGGGGCTCTTAGTTCATGTGCAACAATTTGCTCAATCTATGAAATTATCAAATCCTACAGCAAAGAATACTATATTAGGGGAAAGTTAATGACATTGGATTGGCTTTGTTCCACAAGTAGTCTGCTTTTTTAAATAACTTTTTTAACTAAATTAATTTTCAATTTCCCCAAACAGTAGGACAATAGAAAAAGGCACAAATCTCCACATAATGAGGGGTGCCCACAGCCTGTGTCTCAAGGTAATCTCCTAATAGCTCCATTAGCATTTTAACATAACGGTTTTTATTGTCAGTATTGAGAGATCATGATAAAACATTATATTACATAAATGACTATCTGTGTATATGCTTGTAGTATACCACATCATAATTTTTAGTTCTTTGGAAATATTTCATCAAAACTAAAAGATGATTCATGAATACTTTCTAAAGAAGGTATACACCATTACTCCGATAAACTTTGAAAATATTCCCCTCTTGCCATCAAATGTTGTGTCTTTATTCTGTCCCTCTCCACTGAAAGCAGAGGTCCCATCTCCCAGTGATTGGAATACCACATGTGACTGTTCCAGCCTAGCTGCCAGTCACAACAACGTCAGTAATGAAACTCCAAACCCTGGTAGCCAGAATAGCTTCCATGGCCTCCTTGGGCTACAGCTGGGCTCTTCAGATCCAGGAACTCAATTCTGAATTGTCTGTGTCAACAGTGGCTTGGACACAGAAAATTCTGATTTCCTTCTATAAAGATCTAAGTCAGCCAACTGCTCTAAACTACTTCATGAGATTTTTCTCAATAAAAATAATCTCAAAAGCAACAGAAAGAATAACAGTTCATACTCTGGATTGCAAGAGTATTACATACTTCTTACTTGTGCTTTTACCTATCTCTATTAAATTGTAGAAAAGTGACATTATTCTTTCTTCCAATGCCTACCTGTTTCTTTATCCCTCCCTTACCACTCACTCCTGACCCCTCTCTTCCCATATCTCTTCTTTATCCTTCTATTTTTCTATTTCTCTCTCTCTCACACACACACATACACACACATCTTCCTTCTCAAGACATTTGTAATCAAGAATTCTGTTACCTCAAATTCAAAGTATTTAATATCATGCAATCCATCATTCTATGGATTGAGTATATATTCACCATTAGATATATACAACAGGATAAGACATATGCATAGATGTTGTACATATGTCTTACATGTGTACATATATGCCATGAGTGATAATCAAATATGTAAAACCCAACCATAAAGCTCTATCTGGAGAGAAAAGGATGTTCAGATATTGAGCAAACTATGCGAGTTATGATTTGATGTTTCTCAGCTGCTAAGATAAATCACTCATTTTATTTCATCCTACTCTGCAACAATGCTTAAATTCTCTGACTCCATTAGTAGGTCTCGTCTTCTTCCTGGTGTTTCATTGGGCTTATATCAAACTTTTTTCCTGGACCCCTGGTTCCTTCCTATTTCATTCTCATAATGTAACTAAATATGTCTTTAGGTTCACTATGCCCTTTCTGTTTCCACATGTGCCAGAAATACACCTTTACCTTCCATAAAATAGTAAACATATTATTAGCTTCATATCTCTACCAAGTGGGTTTTCCTACCTGACCCAGCTCATCTGTTTCACTAATTCTTTTCACCATATCAGCCTCACTCATAAATATATCCCTCTCCACCCATACATTGAAGTAAGATTCACCCATAATTATTTTTCTTCTTTAATGAGGTGTTCTACTTCCTTCATAGTATTAATCCCACTTCCCTGCTTAATGCTATTCACCTTTCAATCCACCAACATAGTAACATACTTCTGATAAATCCCGAATAAATATACTGAAATTATGTGTTTTTAAAGGTCGTTTATCTAAATGCTTCTCCCTGAGTCCCTCTCCCATTCTCTTTGATTCCAGGTCTTTCACACAGAGATACAATGTCTGTTATGCCTAAAATATCCTATTCCAAATCACACAAGAATATATGAACACTCTACCTCAATAAATACACAGTACATTGAATGAAAATTAATTCTACTTCCTTCATGTTCTAAGTAGGTCAGTTGTAAATGTCACTGATTTAGAAAATTAGTTTAATTTTGTCTAATAGTTAAGCCGTAGTTATAAACTAATCTATTATAAGGCAAGAATGTTTTATGTCTATTTGAAAAGGTAAGGTCATTAAGTGATCGTGTATAATGCTTTTACACTCTCTTGCTGATGATTAATTTATTCTGATAAATGAAGTAATCAATACTTTTATTTTCTTCCAAGCCAAAGAAGACTAACCACTCATATCTAAATATATAATTCTTTAGCAAAAGAAAAAAAATCCCATGTGTCATTAAAAAAAAAGCAAAAATCCCAACAACAGACAAATACTTTCAGCTCACAGATCATTGCATGCTTCATTATGACAGTTTGTTGCCTAGATGTAGTCAATCAGATGTGGCCAAGTCCAAAGGACAATCACACAAAGTTCATAAGTAGCCTTAAAAGCTTTATATGGATGTGCTACCTGGATTTTGCCACTACAGAGTGGGATAACCCATAGCATAAGGCAGCACACAAATTTTCAGCAGCATTCAATTTTTATATTCTACCATGTTTTATTTCATTGTATACCCTACTCTAAAACTGTATTAGGCTGGAGTTTTGCTCAAAGCAATAAATAAGGAATTAAAAGACAGATAAGTTAAGTCACCCTATCAAGAACACAGATACCTACACTATTGAAGGAAGCTAAGGAAACAACACTACTAGGCTACGCCTAAATCTGGGACCTTATTTTAGATTAGTGGCCCATTAAAGTCTTTAGAATCTTTCATAGTTGGAATGTATACATCTTTCTTCTTCTTTACAGTGGGGGACAGAATTTCAAATCATTGAGTGTGCTATAATAAGAAATGATATCGAAGTAAGAACCAGCAATGCATGCATGTATGTCCCTCATTCTGATGCTATTGAATTATCAGGCATGTTCTGCTCCTAGTACTCTGTATTCAATAACATTGAGAACACAAGTCTGCACGTATTCCCAGTGCCTCCCCAAAATTTCTAAAAACAATGATTCAGCTAAGCTGCAGTCATGGTTTGGACCAGATCTATTTCCCTGAAGGAGAAGGAATCTATTTCTTCCCATTGGCATTCAATCCTAGTTAGTTGTATAAAGAGGTGTTCCTATCTCTTATATAAATGTGGTGATAGATGTATTATAAAATAAGAACTTGGGGCTGGAGAGATGGTGCTAGAGGTAAGGTGTCTGCCTTGCAAGTGCTAGCCAAGGAAGGATCATGGTTCAATCCCCCAGCATCCCATATGGTCCCCCCAAGCCAGGGTCAATTTCTGAGTGCTTAGCCAGGAGTAACCCCTGAGCATCAAACGGATGTGGCCCCCCTCCCAAAAAAACAAAAAGGTAAATAAAAAGAAAAGAACTTTACTATTTTATCCTATAAAAATCAAAAGAGGTTTCCTCCAAACAGAAAAATGAGCACAACTCACACTTGTGATTTCTCTATATCTAAGATAGTGTTTAAAACAGAGATGGGGTACTTCAGGCCCATGCATTATATAAGACTGATTAAACTATGAGTTCTGGCCCTGGTACAGGATGGAACAGACATATATGCTTCTTTTTGGCTATCCTTTGCACCTGTGCCAGTAGTGGATGGTGTATGAATAATGTCACCAATGTCCAATAGCCCCAATCTAGGACATTTACTCAATGACACCATGAAAACATAAGGTCCTTCTAAGCAATTTCTTCTCAGAACTTTGCATTCTCTTGACCTTATTTAAAATTTCAAGGATAAGCATGTCATTTTCTTTGAGTTATGCATTCCCTTTACTCAGGCAAAGCAACAGTGTACTTCTCTAAAAAAGAAATAGGAACTGTTATCAAAATGATTGAAACACAGCAAGTAAACTAAGGATGGCAAGAAGAAGGATTAGGTGGATCTATGATCTCACAGACCCAAAGATTCCCTTCCTTCCTTTTTAAAAATCAGGGCTTGAAAGCATGATTCTCACCAAATTGCAAGAAATTCTCTAACTAAGAATTCTGTCCAGGGAGATATTATCTTCTTAAGGTACTGGCAGCCCCAAGAAATGCAAAACAAGCAGCCCACAGGATCAGACTTAGGGAAACAATGGGGTCCTTCAGGAACTGGGAGTATTTAAAATAGGGATTCAATATTCTAGTTCCAAGTACTGGCAACTCCCAATTGACAAACAGGTAGGGTTCCAAAATGTCCTTTCTATATTAGTGTTTAGAACTTGTAATGGCTTTTCCAATAGAAACAACTTTAATAGGTGGTGGTTTGGTCCCCTGGCTAGTCAAATAGTTTCTCTATCAACTAAAAAGGCTATTGTAGGCTGGCATGGGAATATAACCACAACTTCAAGTGTTGTTTCTATGGTAAAACACATTCCAAATCAGACAACCAGAGGAAACTTGGCCACTTAAATCCATGATCCCTGGAGGTACAGTAATCTGCCCAGTGAGCTGTGGGTTCACCACTGCACACCTTAAACTCGGTATATCCCCACAGTCCTAAGAAAGCAGCCAGAATTATAGCTTTTCTAGCTACAGGACCCCCAGCATAGCACCACTATTATAGCCAATGCTATCCATTCAGTCTATAAATCAGTGACTTTAAAAACTAAAAATGTATTTGGATATCCTCATCTTCTGTGTTTCTGATTTTCTTTAGAAACCAGAAGAATGCACAAGCAACTATGCTTATTAAGTAAGTATTCAGTGTTCAGAGACCAAGGGCTCAGTGCAATATCTCCAGAAAGAGTAACTTTCGGATGCAGCAAGGAAGCAAACCGGTTTAGAATTCTATTTGGCATCTATCTTGTTCTCAAGTTATTTTTTTTTTGAGCATTTCAGATTCCCTAGAACTAGATAATCAACCTTACTTTTACAGTGTGAGTTACTTAAAGATGGAAAATTCAAACTTCCTTTCCAATCCCAGAAGCTAGAGTAATATTGAAATTTTAATTGCTTAGTGAAGATTTAGGGTTTCTTTATAGAGGTAGTACAGACTTGTATGCAGCTGGCCCTTGATCTATCCCCAGAACTGCATGTGGTCCCCAGAACAACACCAGAAGTTATCACTAAGCACAGAGACGAGAGTAAGCCCTGAGCACAGCTCTCCCTAAAAATTTAGGATTTAAATTTTCTTCCAATTAACATAGCACAAATGAGAGAAAATTTGTTAGAATTGCTAGTATTTGGGGGCCAGAGCAATAGCACAGTGAGCAGGGCATTTGAGTTGCATGCAGCCAACCCTGGTTCACTCCTTGGCATCCCATGTGGTCCCCGAGCCTGCCAGGGGTGATTTCAGAGCATAAAGCCAGGAGTAATCCCCTGAGCTCTGCCAAGTGTGGCCTATAAATCAAAAACAAACAACAACAACAAAAAGAAATGTTAGGGTTTTTTTTGTGTGTGTGTGTGTGTGTGTGTGTTTGTTTTGGGATTTTTTGTTTTGGCTTGTTTCGGTTTGCTTTGATTTTGGTTTTTGGGTCACACCTGGTGGCACTCAGGAGTTACTCTTGGCTCTGTGCTCCTGGCAGGCTTGAGGGACCATATGGGATACCGACCGTCCTGGGTTGGCTGTGTGCAAAGCAAATGCCCTACTGCTGTGCTATCTCTGCCCCAAATTGTTAGTATTTAACTGGAAAAAAAATGAGTTTTGGTTTTTGGGGTTTGGTGGTGGTTTTTTTTTTTTTGGTTTTGGGGCCACATCCAGTAGTGCTCTGGGGTTACCCCTGGCTCTGCACTCAGAAATCGCTCCTGGAAGGCTCGGGAACCATATAGGATGCCAAGGATAGAACCTGGGTCGACTACATGCAAGGCAAAGGCCCTTAGCACTATGCTACCGCTCCAGTCTGCAGGAAAATGAGTTCTAAGAAATTATATAGGAATAAAATATATTTATTAAGAAATCTATAGCAAATCTCCTATATCTAATTTTAAAAAGCAGAGTTGGTGGGATTGGAGAGATAGCACGGCAGTAGGGTGTTTGCCTTGCACGTGGCCAACCCAGGATGAACGGTTGTTTGATTCCCAGCATCCCATATGGTCTCCAGAACCTGCCAGGGGCAATTTCTGAGCGAAGAGCCAGGAGTAATCCCTGAGTGCTGCCAGGTATGACCCCCCCCTCAAAAAAAAAAAAAAAGCAAAGTTGGAAACCAGACAGTTTTGGGATGTTAGGATACTTAAATTGCACAAGACTTACCCAGGTTCAATCATTGGCACTCCATACAGTTCCCTGAGCATTGTCAAGAGTAAACTCTGAGCTCAGAGCCAGAAGTTTCGGATCACTTTCAAGTATGGCCCCAAAAATAAATTTAAAAAATTAGAATGTATATGTATTTAAATAGAGCTAGAGAGATAGTACCTGTGTTAAGATGCTTTGTACAAACAACCTCACTTTGAATCCCTAGCACCACTCATGGCCCCTGGAACACTGGCAGGGGTCACTCCTGAGCACAGAGACAAGAATAACCCCTGAGCTTTAATTTAAATTTCCAAGAAAAAAAATGTGTTCCCTGTTAACCAATTTGCATATAATTTTTTATTCTTTTTTTTTTTAAGTCTACAGAAACAAAATTCAGTAGACAAATCGACAAAGTATATTAGGAAAAAGAGCTAATAGTAAAAGGAATAAATCTTAGGGACATTCATGCCTATAGACTGGTACTTGTGTTTCTGAAATAACTTCCACATGCTCAGTGTTTGGGACTGTGGTGGGGCTGTAGTAGAGATGGGGAACAATGCAGAAATTCAAAATGTAGATAATTCAAAACCTAGTCAGAATTGTCATTGGAATGTGTTTTTACATATGCTTAAACCTGGGTGTGTCTTTCAAAATGTAGTTTCAAGAAAACCCATAGGGCTAGACAAATAAATGTTTGTCCCAGTCTAAGAAGACCATGAGCTTTACAAAAGTCAGAATAACTCTAACGACCTAAAATTTCCTCAGTTTTAGGTCTTTTTGACTTAATCAAGAGACTACTAACTTGCTCACCATTGTATACAGGAAGTGGCGAATCATTTCAACTGCCATCTAAATTCTTTCCTGAATTCCAATCCAAAGATTTCCCTCTCAGCCTGACTGATACCAGTACCTTCTTTTAAGTTGGGAGAAAGGTGTGACCCCTCTTATGTTTCAAGCTATACTTAAATAGAGTGGGTGCTTAATGCCAAAAAAAAAAAATCTACATAGTGACAAAAGATGATTCTGTGGAGACAAAGTTAAATAAGTCAGAGGGAGAAAGATAAATACAAAATAGTCTCATTTATCTGTGTGATTTAAGAAAAATATGACATTAATGTAATAATACCCAGTGATAATAGAGATAAGGGCTGGAAGGACAGGCTAACAATATGAAACTTATCACAAAGAGTGGTGAGTGCAGTTAAAGAAATAACTACACTAATAACTATCATAACAATGGTCATGAGTGAGAGAAAGTAGAACAACTGTCTCGAATCCAGTGGGGGTGGTAGTGGGAGAAGATGGGTGCATTGATGGTGGGAATGTTGCACTGGTGAAGGGGAGTGTTCTTTTTATGACTGAAACCCAACTACAAACATATTTGCAATCATAGTGCTTAAATAAAGATGTTATTGTTAAAAAATAAAATAAAATAAAATAAAATCTTGCTGGTTTACCTGAGAGTTTAATATAAGGAAATAGAAATGTCTTAGGTCTTAGTGTAGGTCGTACAACTTTTACTGACATGAAATTCACATAGAGAATGCAAAATTTATACACATAGACACCCATGCATACACACTCAGATACACACATCACTAAATCCCACAAGGACTAAAACAAAAAGCTAAGAAGCCAACTCATGACAATTCTTTCCCAGAGGATTCCGGCTACACCAAAATTTTTCATCTGAATCACCAAAGATGTACTCAATCCTTTTCTTTTGTTTATTTGGAAGTTTATTTTTCCAGTTTTATTATGATATCATTAACTACACAGCAACATTCAAGAACAAAATATACAACATAATGGTTTGACTTACATATATTGTAAAGTGATTATGAGTTTAATTGAAAGTTCCTGTTCTTACATAAAAATTATGCCTGAGAAAGCAATAGTAAATAAAATAAACAATATTAATTTCTGAGTGTAAAAATAATTTTTGCTTTCTGCTCCTAATTTTCATAAGTCCTTTTCCTGAAACATCTCAATTAAACAATAACACAATGTGAATCTCCATCTTGACTCTCCCAAAAGATAAAAAAAAGAGGAACAAATGTTTGCTGAGTTAAATCCTCTTTGCCTGCTTCATCAGTGCCAAAAGAAGCTGGGTCAATTTTATATTTCATAATTTCTAATTAGATATTTTCTATGAGATATTAAATAATTTAGCACCTTCAAAGTTATGAGTCAGGGCAGGAAAAAAAAGACGGAGCAATATTCTAAGTATTGCCATTTGAACCACTAAGAGAGCAAAACTAAATGCAAAACTGGCAGTATTGACACGTAAAAAGGAAATAAAAGGACACAGATACTCCCATTAATCTACCACAAAAAAGTAATAGCTCTAGACAATCAATGGCTGGTAAAGTCACAGAAACAGAGACAAGTTGTGCCTCCTAAGGCAAATATAGTCACCAATCACGAACTATGTCAAGTTGGTTATAATACAGTTGTTTCAGGCATTAATTTTTAAATACCCATCTCATCACCAGTTTGACCTCTTCACCAATGGCCCCAGTTTCCCATCTACCACCCTAGTCTCCCATCAGATTTCCTGTGATCCTACTGGGCTACCACTACTATGAAAAATTCCAGGATCTATAGATCTAGGACAAATCTGGTGACTTGACCATTTGATAAGGTTCGATTACAAGCAGAACTCTTTCTGTCCCAGGGTGTACGGTGTCACACTGAGTCACCATGGTTTCATTCAACGAGAGTCTGCCTCCACCCATTTTGAGAAGGTCGCAGAGCTGAAAACTCAGAAGAGTTCCTACCAGGCAGCTCTTAGCCTCAGAGCCCTGACACTGGGACCAGACTCAGGCAGAGGGGACGACAGAAGGACAGGATGCCCCCCAGCACATGTGTCTGCTACAGAGGGCATGGTTACAATGAGAGGGTGTGGCCAATAGCAGGTGGGGTGTGGTCCCATGAAGGAACAGGCCCATTCACAGGGCATAGTGGCAGGGGTGGGACCACAATAATGGGGATAGTACTTGACCCCAGCCTTCTGGAGCATCTGGACATGCTACTTCCACAATTCAGGGGGGTTGGAGAACTGGAAGTCTCCTGATACCCAATGAAGGACATTTTTCTTTATTATTTTATTTGTTTTAGGGCCACACCCAGAAATGCTCAAGGGTTACTCCTAGCCCTACACATTCAGGAATTACTACTGGTAGTGCTTGGGGGACTATATGGGATGCTGCGGATTGAACTTGGGTTGGCACATGTAAGGCAAGTGCCCTCCCCAGTGTGCTAACACACCCTTACAGGCTGTGTCTTACTGGGTTGAGTAAGACTGGGATGGGAGACCAGGACTTGGGGAGCAGTGAGAGTGGGTAGTAAAGAACAGGTCAAACTACTACTGCTTTCCTTCAGCCCGGCTTGCGGAATTGAAAAGGGGGTGGCAGCTAGAGGTCCCCCAATCCAAGAACTTGAATTCTTTTTTTTTGGGGGGGGGAGGTCACACCCGGCAGTGGTCAGGGGTTACTCCTGGCTTCATACTCAGAAATTGCTCCTGGCAGGCACGGGGGACCATATGGGGCACCGGGATTCGAACCGATGACCTTTTGCATGAAAGGCAAACGCCCTACCTCCATGCTATCTCCCGGGCCCCAGGACTTGAATTCTATAAAGTGTGGATCAACAGAGCAGCCCAGTATGTGCCCCAGGTGTGTGAGGTCCAGGGTTAGGTCTGATGACATTTGAGAAACATTTTATGAAGTGAGTAAACCCAGAGATGCCTGATCTTGAAGCTGATACCCAGACACTTCAATTCCTTTTTTTGTTAGTTATTTATGATTATAAATTATATGATACTATATTCCATTATTTTCTTACTTATAACAAAGCAATATATCCTGTATAAACTAGAAAGATTCTCAATTATCTTTCAATTAAAGTTGACTATAATTTGTATATTTAAATTCAGCTTGATATTCACAAAGACTTTTATTGCTTAGGAGAGGTGGGCCTTGAATCCCTAGAAAGTCATGCCCTGAAAAATCAAATCAGGGTTTGGACCTCTTAGGCATGCAGGGGGTATCCCAAATTAAGGTAAAAACAGCAGACCCCCAGAGAGGTTGAGCGAGAAAATGTGTACTCTGAGGAGCCAGAGTAAGACACTCTGGGTACTTAAAACTTCTGACTCTTGCCATCCATTTATTTTGCCAGAGGTTCTGTTTGCTGTAACCACCAGTACTGCTGGGTCTCAGAGTCCAGTTTCTGCACCATCTTGGGCATGCCCAAGTTCATTCAGAATAGTCAGGGCCATGTATGGGATTACAGGATTTGTCTGTCTCTATGTCAATCAACATTCACCTGATTTCTCATTGTATGTTATTCTATGTATGCAGCACTTCCGATTGGTAGTGAGACCAGCTGGTCCCACCTATTAGGTGTGACTTTTTCCATAGATAAAAGGCAGGTCCACATCCCCTTTGTAAATGTCGATGTCCATGGTGTGTATGGTCAACTGAGCCAGATCTGTACATACCTCGGGGTTCTTCAGGGCCCAACTCAGGACTCCACCTTTGCTGCCTTTGGTCCTCTTAATGTCTAGTCTCTTGGCATAACCAGTCACGTGCAACTTGTCTCTGAAGGATCAGTGGGTTCTGGGAGTTTTCTGGATGCCTGTGCAACTCCAAAAAGACATCTAGCCAATATGATGTATACTAACTAGCACCTTGCACTACTAGCATGTCAAAAAAAAACCTGACTTTTTGACATGATTGATTTTCATAAGAATGTCTTCTCTTTCTTTGTGACAAACATAAGGCATCAATTTGGGAAGAGTTTAGGGGAAAAGAATTGTATCAAGTCATGAATAAAAAAAAAGTTGAATTTTGGCTTTTCTACCCACCAACTGAGAGTAATCTTATAGTCATATGAAACATAAAATGAAAGGAAGAAATCCTTTAGCAAGGAACCTCAATTCTTTAACGTGTGAAAGTGTGTTAAACCATTTTCAAGAAAAGACATACATGCAACTAAGCAAATAAGTCAGCCCAAGGCCTAATTGAATCCTGTTGTCTAGAAAGCAGTCAAATGCCAACAAGTTATATAATCTGTCAAAAGGGACAGTAAAGGTGAAATTACCTGCCTATTATTTTCACAAGCTCACAAGTAGTATTCAGAAGCACAAGGGTTCAAGGTTGTTGTTTAGGTCATGAAATGCTGGGGATACTTAGATTACCCCAGAAGTGTTGAAGTCATTCTTCAGGGATTCATCCTGCAAACCTCATGTAACTCTGTTGTGTAGGAACTTGAACCAGGGTTCGGCAGGCACATATCATAATGACTGCACTATCTCCTGGACCTGACTTACTCTCTTTTAAGATGCCTAAAAGGTTTTTTAAAAAATTGGGGCTCACTAGATGTCGTATTTGATATATCTTTGTAAAATGTTGTGGTGTTTCACCTTTTCTTTTCCCCTTCTCTCAAACGGAGGATGAGAACTGCTAGAAGGACTCTGCCCATTGTAGGCATACTTAATTTTTACCCCACTCTATTAAGGTACTCTTCTCCAAACAAAACCACAAAACTTGATCTCCCTAAACCTGCTTCCCAATCAGAGGGAGAAGCAATGGAGACACCAAGCCCAATCAGATATAAGATCACCAGGTGATAAACCAGAAACAGAGGGAGTCACTCAATCTAGAAGTCCCTGGGGAGAGGGTGGAGGACTTGGGAGACAGAATGGGTATGGAGGTG
>PVKC010003914.1:0-37266 GCA_004027635.1 Crocidura indochinensis
GGGGCGGTAGGGCAGAGGATATGGGAACTATGATCGGAACTGAGGTGGACTGAGGACTTTTTGGTGATGGGAGTTCCCCTGATTTTATGTTAATTTGTAACTAAAATATGATTGCCAACGTTATGTAACCCAACATATTTAAAAATAAAAATTTTATTTAAAAAAAAATCACTTAGCACCTGTTGGAAATTTAGCTTCTTTAGTTGAATGAAGTATCCTCCAAACAGCAATTTACCCAAGCTACCAGGACCTACTTCTTTCTAGTCCCCCATCTCTACTTCTCAGGAGTGATATCATTCACTTTCAAAAACATTGATTTAGGGACTGGCAAGGTGGCGCTAGAGGTAAGGTGTCTACCTTACAAGCGCTAACCAAGGAAGGACCGCGGTTCCATCCCCTGGCATCCCATATGGTCCCCCAAGCCAGGGGCAATTTCTGAGCACTTACCCAGGAGTAATCCCTGACCATCAAATGGGTGTGGCATGAAAAAAATGAAACCAAAATAAACAGAAACATTGATTTAGTTCATCTTTTGTTTTTCCTATATGGCATATAATGGGACATTTTGATGATTTTCTTTCTTTTGTTTTGCTTATTTAATTAAATATAACATCATCTAGGTCCATTTGCAAACAATAAGATTTTATTTTTTTTATAGTGGGATAAAAACCCCACATCTTTTTTTTATCCAGCAGCTAGTGAACACAGCCAGAACACAGTTCCTGGATTCTGTAAGCAAAGTTGTAAGACACACATTAAAATATATTGAATATATAGTCAAATATATATACAATGAATGTATATATCAGCTCTGCATTTATATCTTTAAATATTTGTTTTGGGGTGAGTGTCCAGCAGTAGGATAACAGGATAATGTAAAATTTGTGTCTTAATTTTTGATGTAATCTCTATATTTCTCTAAATAATGGCTGTACCATGTACATTTCTGCTATAACAATACATGTTACTCTTATATTTCTCTATTATTTTCCCGCCTCTTGAAAATTTATTGTTTCTTGTCTTTTTCACTAAAACCTTTCTCATAGGAGTGAGATGTTACTCCTGGCTATGTGCTCAGAAGTCGCTCCTGGCTAGGGGGACTACAAGGGACACTGGGGGATCAAATTGGGGTCTGTCCTAGGTCAACTGCGTGCAAGGCAAACGCCCTACTATTGTGCTACCCTTCTGGCTCCACTATTTATGATCTTAATTTAGTTTCAAATAAACTTAATGATTCCTTGTTCTGTTTCTATAAAGAATGATAATCGGTATTTTGACAGAAATTGCATGATTCTGTTTATTTTGTCACTAGAATTTATTTATGAGCAAGAACTATCTTCCCATATTTCTATGTATGTCTTTTTATTTCTAATATGCTTATCATATCATTTTTACTGTATTGGTCTTTCACTTTTTGATTTAATTTATTACAAAATATAATTATCTTTGGTGCAATTGTACTTGCAATTGTTTTCCTGATTTCTTTTTATGCAGGCTTATTATTTGCATAGAGAAATGCAATACTGGTTTTTTGGGCCACACCTGGATATACTCAGGGCGTCCTCCTGGCAGGGATCACTCCAGGAAGGATCATATAAAGTACTGGCTCCATAAGTAGCAATGGAAATCAAACCAAAGTTGGTTTAATATGAAGCCAAGTGTCTTACTTTCTATATGGTCTCTAGCACATAGATTTTCAAGATTAATTTTGTAGTTTCCCACTGCATTATTTTAACAGGTTTTTAACAGGTAGTCTTTAGTATTTCCTATGTATATATGTCATCTGAAAAATAGAGATATTTTGCATTTTTTCCAATTTGTATTTTATATCCTTCATATTGTATTCTTGTATAATTGCTCTTGCTATGACTTAATATCAATAAAAAATTGTAGTGGCTCTAGGAAACATCTTCATTTTGTTCCTGATCTTAGAGAATCTTAATTTCATAAATGGACATAATATTATCTCTCTTTGTTACATACAGGCATTATGATATTGGAGATACTTTCCTCCTCTATGCTGGTTTATCTGAAGGTTTATTTATTTTTTATCATAAAAATATGGTGAATAATGTGAACTTATGCATCTTTTGAAATGATCAGATAACTTTTCTTTTCTTTTGTATTCTGTTGTGTTTCATGTTTATTGATTTATTTATGTAAAAACATCTTAAATACCTAAACCTCTGAAATAAATTCCACTTGATCATGGGATATAATTTTTAAACATGTATTGCCATGTTATTTTGCTACAATTCTATAAAGGAATTTTTGGACCTGTGTTCATCAGGAGTATTGATCTATATTTTTCTAATCTGTTTGTACATTTGATTCGCTGGTGGTGACGTGGATTAACTGCACACCAGAAACATAAAGTCAAAAAGAAATCCTTTAATCCAGCTGTTTGTTTGAAATAGATGAAGATGAGGGATATAGGGAAATAATACAGATATTAGAGTACAATCCCTGCACGCTCCATACCCCATGTCTCCAATCCCACATTCCTCTTCACCACACAAACACGGACACGGGTAATCCTAGAGCTCTCAATAAGTATATGACTCAGGTGGCACCATTTCACCTTTTGTCGAGATTCTGTGAGTTCTAAAGCACAATCTTGGTGACCCTGGTGGTCCCTGGCAATGCAGAATGCCCTAATAGCACTGCATCCTTGGGTCCCTTACATTAAATGGATGATCTTAATTGGCTGAGAATTCTTGGGAGTTGCCAGTCCCAGAACACATTTTGAGAGGAGATGGGGCTAGGGGCAGAAGGGGACAGAGGATGCTCTTACTTAAAGTAAAAAATATTGTTTCAGTTCAACTTCCTAATTTGACTTTTTGTTCTTTTTTATTTGTTTGTTTTGATTGTGGTCCACATCCATGAATGGTCATAATTTACTCCTATAGCTGTACTCAGGGATCAATCCAGGTGAGCCCTCAGGATCATATAACCAGCAAATGCCCTACCCTCTATACTGTCATTCGGGGATCCTCAAACTTTTTTTTTGTTTGTTTTGTTTTTTTGGGTCACACCCGGCAGTACTCAGGGGTTACTCCTGGCTCCAAGCTCAGAAATCGCTCCTGGCAGGCACGTGGGACCATATGGGACACTTTTAAACAGGGGACCAGTTCACTGTCCCTCAGATCGTTTGAGGCCAGACTATAGTAAAAACAAAAACTACGAACAAATTCCTATGCACACTACATATATCTTATTTTGAAGTGCAGAAACAAAATGGGAACAAATACAGTATGTGGCCCGTGGGCTGTAGTTTGAGGACCACTGTAACTTTTTTCTATGATGATAGTAATCTAAAATGATATTCTCTAGTTCTTTCTTTATGTTTATTTAAAAGAGAAGTTTTTTTTTCTTTTTTTTTGGTTTTTGGGCCACACCCAGTGACGCTCAGGGGTTACTCCTGGCGATAAGCTCAGAAGTTGCTCCTGGCTTGGGGGACCATATGGGGCACGGGGGATCGAACTGCGGTACGTCCAAGGCTAGCGCGGTAAGACAGGCACCTTTACCTCCAGTGCCACTGCCCGGCCCCAAAAGAGAAGTTTAATGTTTTCTATGAAATATTTTATTATGATTTTACAGTGCAATAAATGCTAAGCCCTTTGAAATAGAAATTGTAATCTCTAATAATGTTATTATATTAATATATTTTATTTATTTTCCAGGTTTTGCTATTATTTTTATTTTGTTACTATTGAATATTTGTTAATGCTTGTGCTTAAAATATACTCATTTAGTGGGGCTCTTTAAAGTCTAATCTTTATTTAAGCAAAGTCCTAAAATGCCAAAATGCTTTGGTATAGTAAAAAAAAAAGTCACATTTTTCTCATTTAACCTTTATGAGTATTATACATCTGATTACTTTTAAGATTCATAAAATATGAGGTTTTTAGGTCAGAAATAATTTACTACAGAAGAAAGCCATCAAGAAATGAAACTTGCCACCAAAAGGAAGGGAGTGGAATTAGGGCTGAAAATTCTGACAATGATAATTAATTGTAAATAATCACTGGACAAGAACTGTCCATATATATATGGGCAGGTGTGGTGGTGCTAGAGGTAAGGTGTCTGTTTTGCCAGCACCTAGCCTAGAACTGACCGTGGTTTGATCCCCCGGCATCCCATATGGTTCCCCCAAGCCAGGAGTGACTTCTGAGCGCACAGCCAGGAGTAACCTCTGAGAAAATGCCCTACCCCCTACCGATAATATGTATATATATATAATATCCTTTTAGTAACAATATTGCAAACCACATCATCTAGAAAAGGAAGACTGGAAAAAGAGAGGAAGAGGAAGAGGAGGAGGAGGTGGAGGAAGAGGAGGAGGAAGAGAAAAGAAAGAAGGATGAAAGAAGAAAGAAGTCTGTCCAAGAGCACAGAGAGGGGGAGAGAAGGAGGGAAACATATGATGGGAAAAGGTGCACTCGTGAATGTATGAGTGTTGAACATTGTATGACTGACTGAAAATCACTAACAACTTTGTAATTGTAATAAAAAAAATAATAAGCTTTTTTTTTAAGCTTAAAAAGAGGGCTTCCATTGGTAATGGGTTTGAATACCTGGAGCTTTATTTTCTAAGGAGTTCACTTTGTAAAAAAAAATACCACCCTTAGGAGTTCTTTCATAGCTAGAAACCGATTTTCACAATAATTATAAATTGAGAATGCAAATAAGGAAGGTAGAATCACAAAAGGCTGCTTTATGTAATCCCACCATTCTGTTCTGTTCAAAGGTGTCAAAAAGGAATCAGGGATTTTTAAAGCTCATACTGAGGGATTTTCAGAAAGCATCAAATTGGTGACAAGTTACAATGAAAATGTTCATTGTAAATGTGCTCTGTGCAATATGACATCTCATCTTACTAATCAAAGGAGAAAAAGTTCTTTCAGGCAAATTATACTCTAGAGTTGATTTTATTTTGGAGATGGAAGGGTACATAAAGTAATCAATTAAATAACATAAGGAGTTAAAAATTACAGCTATTATTTTAGTTATGCATATTATTACATACACAGTTATGCATAATATTACATACATTTTATTAGTTGATGGACCTACCTTGATCAAATTACAGTTTTATTATTTCATTGATGTTTATATTAAATTCCATTAACTTTGTTGTGATTCTTAGTTTTAAATGGGCCATAAAAATCACTTTCATCATTGAACAATTTAAAAATAAGTATCAACATAGGGGCTATCCTATTCCTTTAATGGGTCAATTTAATCCTTAGTAGCATAACCCTTAAAGTCTGTATGTCAAAGAAAGCATTTTTACTTGAAGAAAGTAAACATAGAAGAACTGTAGAGTTTTTAATATCTGTTTCTTTTTCTGATTTTAATGCACTTCCCAAACAGTCAAAGGCAGTGGGTGGCCTCTTACTGGCAGAAGCCAATTCTCAAGTACACATATGTCTTTTTCCATGTTGATCTCTTACCTGATAAATCTCTGCTTCTTAAAAGAATATATTGTGTAATTAGCTTACTGAAATGCCAAATTTATTTAATCAATCATTTTGAAGTTTTCCATTTACAATTTTTAAAAGATTTTTAAAACATCTACATGAACATTGATGCTCAGATACATATTACATATACCAAGGAATTTTTCAAGATGGTAGATCTTGCATAAATGATTGTATTGATCAGTATATAATTGACATTAAAGAGAACATGTTATTTATTTACATTTTCTTTCTTTTTTTTTGTTTGTTTTTTTTTGGGTCACATCCGGCAGTGCTCAGGGGTTACTCCTGGCTCCATGCTCAGAAATTGCTCCTGGCAGGCACGGGGGACCATATGGGGCACCGGGATTCAAACCGATGACCTTTTGCATGAAAGGCAAATGCCTTACCTCCATGCTATATCCCTGGTCCCCAAATTTCCATGTTTATTTCTTGGATTATTTATTTATCCTATATATTATTTTTATATACTAAATATACATTCAGGCCTTTGTTAACTGTATCCATCCTGGATATTGTTTGGTTTGGTCTCCACCGTAATTCTATGGTATGTGTTCTTTTTCTTCATTTACTCAGTGAGGAGATCAAGACAACCGGGGAACTTACCAGGATGTATTATTTAGTATATATTATCAACAACTACTCCAGATATATTCCTGAACTTTGAGGCTTAACATTTGAAATTTTTCTTCTTTTTTAGTTTTTTGTTTGTTTGTCTTTGTTTTTGTTTTGGTGCCACACCCGGTGATGTTCAGTAGTTATTCCTGGTTATGCGCTCAGAAATCGCTCCTGGCTTGGGGGATCATATGGGATTCAGGAGGTGGAACCGAGGTCCATCCTGGGTCAACTGTGTAAGGCAAAAAACTCTACTGCTGCATTTTCGCTCTGGCCGCATCATCTGAAATTCTTTTATCTTTATTTAGAACCATGCTGTAAATATCATAGCTTTTTATAAAATCTCTCTTATAGTCTTCATAATTTCTTAAAAATACGGTTTCTTAAAACTGTAGTGATGACAGTTTTATTTCTTTTGAGTTCCACTATTTTCTTTCTCTCAGATTTGTCTTTTCTTGAATGAGTTTCTTTATTGTTTCAAATGCAAAAGAGTCGTAAAAGCCTTACATACTATGTGAGAAAATGATACTGGATTAGTTCTTTATATACTTTTAGACCTCTTTTGTAGACTGAAACCATTTTGTTGCTTCTTAGAACTAACTTTGGAGTTGTGAATTCTGCAAATTTGTGAAACATCAGTGATGTAGAACTTAGAGTGAAAATAATATAATTTTGCAAGTTTTCAAAGGAAAATGAGAAAGGTAAAATCTTGCAAAGTTATATGGCTAGAAAAAAAGCAGTAAAGGCAAGATCTGGAGTTATGTACTTGTTTAGAGATGTACTTATAAATTTAGTTTAAAATAGTTACCTTTTAATAAATTAAAAGCTGAACTTGGTTCAGAGAACTTGATAATGACTAATTATTTTCTTTAATTAACTTTTTAATCTCCTTGAGATTATTTGCTGAATATTGCATAAATTAGCTTTTATCATAACAATTTCTTTCTTTTTGTAATACTATGACTTTTAATTTTAAGTATATTCAGTGGAAGTCTCACAAAATTGCTTCACATTTCTCAGTTTTTAATCTACTGAGAAATGACATGTTTAAGCATTTCTTTCTAACTTTCATTTCTTTTCTAACTTTATAAAAACATAATATAAATTATTAAGTTTTGACTGATTACTTGCAACTGTGATTTTCTTGTCTATAATAGAGTTCTAGATTAGTTGTGCTGTTTGAGATTTTATATCTTCTTTCCATAATTGGTGAAATTATATCCTAGTGAAAAATTACTAGTTGTCCGTGCCATTCTTGAGCAACTTTTGTATTCCTCCTAATTTATTGATTATGCTAATTTATAATCAGCATAATGTTGGGATACCATTGTAACTGATTTACAGAACTATATCTTTGACAAGACGAAAAGTTTAGTAATGAAGAACCCTAACTCTTTCATGATTTTAGGTAAATTAGTATATTTATTTAAAGAACCTATAACTGTGGCAAGTAAAACTCTATCATAATTGCAGGTTAATATTTGTTTCTAGTAAATAACATAAAAATAAAAAGTAAAATCTTTTACCAACATAATTTTACTGTTTTAGTAAAAATATTTGCTAAAATAAATATTTTATTAAAATAAATAAAAGTACTTGGCAAAGAATGTTTTGATGATATTTTGCTTTGTTGTATGAATTCTAGATAATTGAAGTTTTCAAAAAAAGAAAAAAAGAATCTGTAGTGGTATCCACTACCACTTTGTAATCTTTGTAATGAGACAAGCAGGGGCAAATCTGGGTTATTGATATAACCATAGTTCTAAGAAATTTTATTTTAAAACATTTTAATCAGGGGGGTCGGGCGGTGGCACAGGAGGTAAGGTGCCTGCCTTGCCTGCACTAACCTAGGACAGACAGCGGTTCGATCCCCCGGTTCCCCATATGGTCCCCCGTGCCTGCCAGGAGCGACTTCTGAGCGAATAGCCAGGAGTAACCCCTGAGCGTCACTGGATGTGGCCCAAAAACAAAACAAAAAACAAAAAACAAACAAAAAAATTTTAATCGAAGTACTAGGATTTACTTGTTAATTAAACTTTTCATGCACACATTCCAGGTTTAGGTTACCAATGCCTTTGAATTAGACTGAAATTCCCTTGGGTTGAAAGTAGAATTTTTTTTTTTTTTTTTTGGTTTTTGGGTCACACCCGGCAGTGCTCAGGGGTTACTCCTGGCTCCATGCTCAGAAATTGCTCCTGGCAGGCACGGGGGACCATATGGGGCACCAGGATTCGAACCGATGACCTTTTGCATGAAAGGCAAACGCCTTACCTCCATGCTATCTCCCGGGCCCTGAAAGTAGAATTTTTAAAATGTTCTCTCCTAGGCCAGCAACTCTTGCGCTTTAGAGTTAGGATTCTGAAAAGCAAACAGTCAAGCAGCAGTCTAATTTTAAGAGAAGTAAATGATGGTGATCGCCTTAGAAAACATGATTAATTTTTGTCAACTTTTTCTTTTCTCTTTTTGAGAAAAAAAAACAATGTACAACACAAAGTATCCCTGAAATGTGTGCAAATCCATTGCATATAAAATGTATAATTTTCAAAAACCACATCTAGATTCAAAATTTTTTCATCACTCCAGAAAAACATTCCATAGTTCTCTGTTTACTCATATTTTTCTCTTCAATATTTCCTGACAATCACAATTTTTTGTGTTTTTATGAATTTAACCTATTTTGGATATTTTATTTGTATTATTCATTTAACTTATTTTACTTAGTGTAAGACATTTTAGGATTTTAGGTCTTTTATCTTATAGTCTTATATCTTATCTTTTTTTTTTTTTTTTTTTTTTGGTGTTTGGGCCACACCAGGTGATGCTCAGAGATTACTCCTGGCTAAGTGCTCAGAAATTGTTCCTGGATTGGGGACCATATGGATACCAGGGGATGGAACCACGGTCTCTCCTAGGTCAGCTTCATCTAAGGCAAATGTCCTACATCTGTGCTACCATTCCAGCCCCACTTTATTTTTCTTTAATGATGAATAACATGTCCCTGAAATATGGAAGCATATAATCACAATTTTTGTATTCATTGCTAAACAGATAAACCCCACAAAGGATTATTATTAAAAAATTGAATCCTTTAATGATTAATTTGAAATTGACCAAAGATTAGGCATTAGGTAACTTTCATAATGAGGAAAAACATTATAATTTTATTAGGAAAGGCTATACTTTTACAGAAATACTACAAGAGTAAAGTGCATTTTTAATAAGCAGTAGTAAAATGATTATACAGTGTATTTTTTAAAATATTATTTTGGGACCCAAACCTAGCAGTGACAGAACTCAGGGTTTACTCCTGGATCTTATGCTCAAGGATCACTCCTGGAAGAGCTCAGGGGACCATATGAGATGCAGTGCTCATGACTAAGTTTCAGCCACATAAAAGAGTAAGCACCTTACTCACTATATTATTCTCTGTCCCCTTTCAAAATCCTTGAAGTAAACTTGTTTTGGCACTTAAATCATGTAAAGTTTTTGCTGGAAAGTCAGTTGTAAAAATAAAATAAGTGAATAAATAAAATAAATGATAGATGTATGTGTCTATAAATCTGATTGAGGAGCCAGAAAGAGTAAAGGGTTAATGTGCATGCTTTTTGTAGACCTCACCTTAGTTCCATTCCTGGTAAGACATGGTCCTCAGTATATCACTAACACAACCCTGGAGCATTTGAATGCTCTTGGGTAACTAGGGTAAATGTCGTGGACCACATGTATGTATATAGGACCAAATATATATAGGTCTATGGCATATATATATATATATATAAAACCAAAGAAACACCAGATCTTTTATAATCAACTGCTAGCCAGGAGACCCATAGGGACCTTCGTACTACTTGGGAGCCCCTTTCCCCATCCCAAATATGATTGAATCTGTGGCTTTAATTATTTATATTTCATTGCTCTTGGGTAATATACTGTGATTCTCAGGGCTTCTGATTCTGCACTCAAAAAATGACTCCTAGTAGTTCACAGGGGACCAGATGGGATGCTAGAATGGAACCTGTCTTGTGCACAATTGTCTTATCTGCTATACTATCTCTCTGTCCCTGATGTCTGTGTTTTTCAAATCAAACCTTTTTAAGGTTTTTTTAAGGTTTCTTGCTTTACAAATATGACTTTTTACGGTTTTTAAGGTATATTTTTAAGATATCTGCCTTATAAATATGACTTTCTTCTTACCTCAGTAAAATGAAACTTTCATAATACTTTTCTCTTTAAATTAAAAATATTGTCATTCTGCCTCCATAGGGAACACTTTTAGATTTCATCAACACCACATAAAACCAAATTGGATTTCCTAATGAAGTCCCAAATGGAAAATTCAATTAGATAATTGCACTTCATATATTTAGTACATTGTTATATCTTTTTTTTAAATTCACAAGTGAAAATACTTTTGCTTCTTTTCTTCATCCCACACTTTTTCCCATCCTTCTTTCTTTTTTTTTTTTTTTTGGTTTTTGGGTCACACCCGGCAGTGCTCAGGGGTTACTCCTGGTTCCATGCTCAGAAATCGCTCCTGGCAGGCACGGGGGACCATATGGGGCACCGGGATTCGAACCGATGACCTTTTGCATGAAAGGTAAATGCCTTACCTCCATGCTATCTCCCGGGCCCCTTCCCATCCTTCTTTCATCTCTCATTTCTTTTATTTGTGAATGGTTTGCATATAAAAATATAAGCGATTAGACTACTTTCAAAACTTTATATATGATATTCAAATGTTGCATTTATTTGAGTAGACCAGTAATGGATTTTCTTATTTTATGTATTTTTATTTAATTTATGTTTTTGTTTTTGGCCCTCACTCCGAGGTGCTCAGGACTTTTTCCTGGTTTTGGTGCTTTGGTATTACTCCTGAAAGTCTCAATTGACCTTGTTGGATGCTGGAATTGAATCCAGATCAGCTATGTGCAAGGCTATGTGCCTTTACCCACTGTGTTATTGCTCCTGTGCCAAAGTCTGTTTTCTTGAAGCAGTTTTAATGTTGTAAGTAATTAAAGTTTCATCTAATATGTTAAAGTTGTATTTGTTTTATAACATATATTTGGGGCCGGCGCGGTGGTGCTAGAGGTAAGGTGTCTACCTTGCCAGCCCTAGCCTAGGATGGACCACAGTTCGATCCCCCGGCATCCCATATAGTCCCCCAAGCAAGGGGCGACTTCTGAGCACATAGCCAGGAGTAACCCTTGAGCGTCACTGGGTGTGGCCCAAAAACCAAAAAAAAAAAAGAATATTTATAACATATATTTAATATAAAGTAGGTAATTTACAAATAATTTTATTCCTTAAAAGTTTGTTCCTTAAAATTTTTTGTTTTATTAATTTATTATTCATTTGCAGTTTATAAACATAATACATTTCTAGCTATCAGAAATAATTATTGATATTTCATTTTGTTAAGTATTAAACCAAGATGAATCTTTTTGTTATAATTTTGTGAAAATGTTTTTATCATTAGAGATAGAAAAAAATATTTTTACATTTTCAATTGCCTTGGGAAAATAAACAGTAATTTCTGTAAAATAAAGTCCTATGCATGTTTTATGATAGTAGTTATGATAATGTTAGCGGTTATGGTGATAATAATGATATTAACAATGTTGATCAGTCATTTCAACAAGTACATATCTGTGTTTTGGAATTTTAAGAATTTGTAAATGTGTGGTCTCTTTTATTGTCTCTCTTGTTGATAAATCATATTTTGTGTGCTGTAAACACCAATTTAAAAAAATGCCATGCTTTGATATCATTAACAAATTATAATGCTGACCTTTGAAAGTTTGTATGTTTTGGCTTATGCAACATAGAAAAGTATTTTAAATTATTGCTAGCTTTGCTCATCTCAGTGAAATGTTTTGCTATTTTAGAGCTATTGGTAAATTTTAAATTAGAAATCATATTGGCTTTTATAGGGAAAGAAGTGCTTTATAAAATCAAAACAATATAATTATTCTGGTAGGCAAAAATTATTGTGTGTTTTGTATCTGTATTTCAAAATGTTTCAGATAAAAGGATAATACCTATTTGTTGTTCAAATAGTTGTAAACATTAATATCAGACATAAGGGTATATAGATAGTTATATAATTGGAAATATAAGCTTATAAATACTTAATTTTCACTAAATCCCATATTTATAAGAAATAATTTGAAAGTGGAAGGCTTTAAATATTAGTAATATGGATATATTATAATATCAAGTAAAATCAAATGAAAGTTTGATGGTTTTCCCATTTTCCATTGATATAGATGACAGGCATAATGGCTACTCTTGATTCTGTCTTAAAAGGAATTTTTTTTTTTTGGAAGTCTCATTCTTATATTTTTAACATCTATTCAATATATGTTTCAAAGAATTTAAATATAACATATCTAATTCTGAGCATTTCAAACCATTTGAAATGTGATCCACTGGGAAATGAATTACCTGAAAATTTTTACCAGGGATGCATATCAATACATTAGGCTAAAGAACAAAAAAGGTGAATTTTGATAAATTCTCTTCAAGACTCAGAATTTTAGAGTGCTCATTTCTGTTACGACACAGTATTTACATGGTTGTTACATGTTCTTTCCTATGATACTAACCAAAATGAACTTTTTATCATTGATATATAACTTTTACAAGTGTACCACAAGGGTAAATAGCATAGTATTTAATTTCTCATTTCATTGATGATTAGGTTAATTCATTGATAATGATCTTATTAGTAATTCAGGTTATTGCTACGTTAATAGTCAAACTTTTTTGATATGTTGGATTAGATTAGAAGAAATATTAAGCAAATTGTTTACGATTCTCTTTTTTAATGTGGCCACTAGAAAATTAAAAAAATTATATGTGTGGCTCATTTTGGTGGCTTACATTATATTACTTTTATTGAGCATAATACTAACTGCAAGATTTGCAATATTCTTAACGAACAGGGAAAGAATTATGGTAAAATGTTCTTTAAGAAATTTTCCAGCTTCAAAATTCTGTTTGTTTCCTATAGTTTTGTTAAATTAATACTTATCAAAATATTTACATTTACATATATAAATAAAATGCCAACATAGTGTTTTACCAAGAATTTTGAAAAGTTGATATTGGTATTTATTCTGATACAGATAAGCTAATTTTTGCATAATGGATTTTAGATATTCTCAGAGATGCTTAACATCAAATGTCTGGTCTTAAATGTAACCCAAAGGGAGCTCATTTTACTGTCATTGCTCATTTTTTCCTGGCACACACAGAAAATATGTTAATAGAATTTTCCATTATTGTGCCTTGTGCTTATATTTTTTACCCATATAAATTTGAGTTAAATTAATAAAAATACTTAAAAATATGAGATACAAATAATTCAGTATATGATGGAATTTTATTTGTGACAGTTTCCTGATTTTGTGAAGTGAGTAGATTTGAGGAATGTATTGCATTAGTGATTTACTGATGTGATTTACCAATGTTGTTAAGGCACTAAAACATATATTCATTTTACATAGATTTAATGCATGTTACTCACTAAATTATAAACTCATTAAGATTATGTAGTTCAAAATGTTATAATTGGACTCTTAAAACTATATTCTAGACAATATTTACTTATTTTTAGAAAAATCATTTTAGAAATTAAGTGCTCCTATAATTCTGCCTATATTATGGAGTTTCTCACCATCACTACCATTGAGTATAAGTGAATAATTGGTGGTATTCTCTTGAAATGTATGGACTTCAATTTCTACCTTAACTAGACATATCAAGAAAAAAACATAGAATGTGAGTGAATGCTTTCTTGAAGCTTTGTATAAGTTCTATATATTTGAGGTGGAGCTGTGAATAGATACGTATATATGTATATATATATATATATATATATATATATGAGGTGAAGTCCTGAATAGTAAATGAATCTCTACTAAATAATGCTCTTGGGAATACCTACTCAAGACTTTTCATGTTGATAGCTTTACCTCTTTGCCTATTTGAGCCATCATTCCTTACTTTTCATTTTTCCAGCTTTCACGTTCCTTAGTTTTATTTTCTGTATCCTATAGAGTCCTGCTCTTAAATATTTCTCCTTTTTATATTTTCATAACATATTTCTTCTGAGAAGCTCTTTTCCCTCTTGACTGAAAACTATACATTATACTTGTGCTAAGACCGATGTATGTCAAGTAAGCCTTTTCTTTTTATTCCTTTACCATCTCCTCTTTCACCAACCGAGGAGTGATTTCTTTTTCTTAATTTCCGCTGCAGTTTTGGCATGTGTATAAATTTCCTAGAGCTTTTAAATTTATGACTTAACCTTATTGCTTTCCCTATATAAGGGGAGTAGCTAGAGAATGAATGTTTGAAATTCACATAATAAACCCTTGAACTTTTAGATATTAAAGATTGAGGCCTTTGGAAATCATTAAATTTATATGAGGCCATGAGGTTAGGACCCCCAGGATTGGAATGATACCTTGTAAAATGAGAAGGAGTCAAAGAGTTTTTCACTTTTTTCATGTGCACATACTTCTAGAAGGTAATTATCTATAAACCATAAAGATGATGACATAAAGAATGGAAAACTGAATCTGGGACTGGAGATTTGACTTAGTGCTAGAGCACATGCTCCACATGTGTGAAGCCCAGGGTTTAATCCTTGGCTTAAAAAAAAAAAAGACCTGAAATGTATCTGCCTACATCATGACTTTGGATTACCCAGTCTTAAGAACTGTGAGAAATAAAATCCATTGCTTAAATGACCATTCTGTGGTGTTTTGTTTTAATAGTCCAAACTAAGCCAAAAGTAGTTTGTCCTTATCATACCACACTGCTTTTAGTGCAAATGCTCATTTGTTGTGCTAATTTTTTTGATCAATTTAATTTGGGAATAGTTGATAGCTATGCAATACCAAATAGTATTTTCTCTATGTAATAGGTCTTTTTTTGTACACACACATATACATATATGTGTGTATATGTATATACACATACATATGCACACAAATATCTAATGAGAAAGGAACATTCCCTGCTGGTAGGAATGCCATATAGTCCAGCCTTTATGGAAAACATTATGGATATTCCTTAAAAAGCTGAAAATTGGGACCAAAGCAGTGGCACAGAAGTAGGGTGTTTGCCTTGCACATGGCGGACCTAGAACAGATAGCTGTTCTATATAAGTTGATCCTCCTGCTTCCCATATGGTTCCCCAAGCCAGGAGCGATTTCTGAGTGCATAATCAGGAGTAATCCCTGACCGTCACTGAATGTGACCCAAACACCAAAAAAAATAAATACTCTAAAATTTGAACTGTCGTATGATCCAGCTATACCACTCCTAGGGATATACTCTAGGAACACAAAAACACAATACAAAAATGCCTTCTTTATATCTATATTCATTTCAGTGCTGTTTACAATTGCCAGTATCTGGAAACAATGCAGATGCCTGGCAACAGATGAGTGGCTAAAGAAACTATGGTACATATACACAATGGAATACTTTGCAGCTATCAGGAAAAATGAAGTCATGAAATTTTTCTATACATAAATGGGCATGGAAATTATGTTGAGTGAAATAAGAGGGAGAGAGAGATACACAGAATAATTTTATTCATCTGTGGGATTTAAGAAAAATAAAAGATATTATTGTAATAACACCCAAAGACAATAGAAATGAGGTCTGGAAGGACCAGCCCATGATATGAAGCTTACCACAGAGTGGTGATTTCAGTTAGAGAAATAACTACACTAACAACTATCATGACAATGGTAGTGAGTGAGAAAAATAGAATGCCTTTCTCCAATACAGGCAGCAGGTGGGGGAAGAAGAGAGGGGACCTTTGGTGGTGGGAAAGTTGCACTGATAAAAAGGGTGATCTATTTTATAACTAAAACCCTACTACAAACATATTTGTAATCATGGTGAATAAATAAATATATTATTTAATTAAAAATAAATTTCGAATACTAGTGGGATTTTTAAAATCCTATTTAGGAAACAAAGAAAAACAAGTCAACATACTTTTTAAAATTTCATAAGTGGGAATGATTTTTAATTATTTTCTGCTAGGTTGAGGAAATACTGTTTTTAAGATTATATTTATTGTAAATTTGGGTTGGTGGGTAGGAGAAGTTAGATAATATTCAACTCTACAAATGATTTCCTTCTGGCTCTCTGCTCAGGGATCATACCCAGTGGTGTTCAGGGGACCATATGTGGTTCTGGGAATGGAACCATTGACAGCTGTTTATACAGCAAGTGCTTTATCTACTGTGCTTTCTCTTTCACTGCCCCCCCTGGTTATGTTTCTTAATCCTACAACCCTGTTATATTTTGGTTAGTTCTTTATCTTTTCTTATTATATGTAAGATTATCTGTAGAATTTCTTTAGTGCCATTATTAAGCTTTTTGTTGTTGTTGTTGTTGTTTTGGGACCATACCTGGTAGTGCTCAGAACTTACTCCTGGCTATGTGTTTAGGGATCAGACCTCGGCTAGCTATATTTTTTTTTGTTTGTTTTGTTTTGTTTTGTTTTTTTGGACCACACCCAGTGGCGCTCAGGGGTTACTCCTGGCTATTCGCTCAGAAGTCGCTCCTGGCAGGCACGGGGGACCATATGGGGAACCAGGGGATCGAACCGCGGTCCATCCTAGGTTAGTGCAGGCACCTTATCTCCAGCGCCACCACCTGGCCCCATCGGCTGGCTATTTTTAATGCAAATATGTTCAATGCTATACTATCTTTCCAGCTCTATTCCTTCCTCTTATGTATGTCTTTTATTTTCTTTCATTCCATTTTTTGTGAGGTGAAAAGAGTTTTTTCTTGTCTTTCAGTATCTTGTTGGTTTTAACTATTTAACTATTTTTGTGTGTTTGTTAGTATTTAAATAAGTGGTAGTAAACTTTCCTAGTTTGTTAAAAGGTTCTCTCATTTTCTACCTTAACTTTGTATTCATTTTGTAAATGTTTTTTCTACATCTATTAAAATGCTTGCCTTTAATCATTACAGAATTCTATGAATTCACCGTTAGATGGTAAAACACATTCTCAAATAAGTCCCATTAATCAAAATGTATTTAAAATATGTTGAATATGATTTGCTACATTAATATATTAATACTTTATTCATGTGGTTTAATTGGTGATATTGACCTGAAAATTTTTTTTAATCTTTGAATAGATTCTTTTTTAATTTTGATAGCAGGAAAAAATGTTTCTCACATATCAAATATCTCTTTACAAACTTATGCAAGGTTTCTGGAGAATTGATATTACTTGATCTTTAGAAGTTATTGGATATATTTCTCTTCATTTTTTATATTTCTGTTGTGACTGTACTTTTTTTTTTTTTGGCCTTTTGGGCCACACCCTTTTGATGCTCAGGATTTACTCCTGGCTAAGCACTCAGAAATTGCCCCTGGCTTGGGGGACCCATATGGGACGCTGGGGGATCGAGCTGCGGTCCTTCCTTGGCTAGCGCTTGCAAGGCAGACATCTTACCTCTAGCGCCACCTCCCCGGTCCCGTGACTGTACTTTCAATTAGTTTTTTTTTTACTGATTTTTCATCTATACTGTATAATCAACTGTTCATCTATTATATTTTAAAACCTTTGGGCTTGTGTTTAAATTTTTCTTTTCACTATCTGGGAAGATTTTCTTCTAGTACATTTTTTTACACTGAATTTGACATCCATTTGTTGCTCTACATGATTTATCATATATTCTGAAATTTCATCAGTCTGCCCAATTGGAACATAATCATTCCACACTTGCATGGATAATAGAGAATATTATTTTTGGGTGGCCCCATCATATGCATGGGTTCCATCCTATGTAACAGTAACCCAACCATAAATATGAGATAATCTATAGATCTTCCAGCTTTTCTGTATTTCTTTCTTATTTTAGTATTCTGCTTTGATCTATAACTTCCTTGATATATTTAGCATTTGACTCTTTTGCTCAACTCAGGAAATCTGCCTGAAACTGTCTTGGTTCCTCTTTCTATGTTGCCCCATGGAAAAATTCTTTAGGCAGTTAAGTTGGAACAATACTAGCACTCATCATTGCATTCATTTACTTTCCCTTAGGAATCATTGTTCTGTACTCTTCGATGTCATATATCAGAAGACCATTGTGTCATATATTTTATGTACTATTTTTAGTTGCTTCAAACTGAAGTTTTATTTTTTCTATTTCCTGTTATTTTGTACTGCTTTTTTCAGTAGAATTATATTTACTATATTTAGGCTACACTATGAATAAATATTGTGTACAGTAATATGTGTCATATACATAATATTGATGAACATTGTTCCTTTGTATACTAATGACATAGGATTTTCTACAGGACATTATTATTGCCAGAATGAAGACTGCATTCATATGGACATATATGCATATATATGTGTGTGTATATACATGTATATGAAATTACCTGATCAAATTGATCAATCTACTTAAATCCTCACTTATTTACACCAAAAACTAATCATGCTCTTTATTCAAATTAATAATTTTATAGAGTTAACTAAACTATGGCTTTTTGTTGCATGTATGATTTAATTGTATTTCTTGTATTATTTAGGTCAAGAGATAGGGTATACATTCAAATATCATACTTTAATAGTAAAATAAAGCAGGATTCTGTTCAATTAGTGCTTAAAATATTATTTTAACATATAATATATGTGTAATATATATTATTTCATAAATATAAAGTATTATGATAGTATTTTATGAAAATAAATGAAGAATAGACATAGGAATTATTAGTGAATACATCTTAAATTTTTTTTTTATTTTGGGCCACACTTGTTGATGCTCAGTGGTTAATCCTGGCTATACACTCAGAAATCACTCCTTTGGAGACCATATAGAATGTCAGTAATAGAACCAAAGTCCGTCCTGGGTCAGCCACTTGCAAGGCAAACGATGTACCACTGCACTATTGCTCCAGCTCCTGAAATTATTTTTTTAACTGAAATTGTGTTGACTTAAAATATCTATTTTAAGTCTGGGTTACATGTAGGAAGTTGAAAATTAGCGTAAAGAATCATTCTGAAATTAAGAAAACAAAGACTTTCTTTTTTGAACTCTACATGAATAGAAGCCACCTAGATAGAAAATATCACAAGACTTATAAAACATATTAAAATGACAGTAAATTTATCCTTTGATATATCACACTACATATCTATCCTTCAATGTTTATGGTTACAAGAAAATTGTTATAGTTTGCAAGGAGAAAAAATTTAAACTGAAGGAGATTGTGTATAGTATTTTTTTTTGCAGTGTATACTTTAACCAGAAATAAGTGTTAGGAATTTGGGGGGGAAGGGGTATACTAAGCAATGCCCGGTAGAGTGGTATTGTGAAAGTCACTCCAAGTATTCTTGGCCAATAGCACCAGTTGACCAACAGTCAGGCCTGGCAATATGAAACTAGCAGATTCAGAGGTCCTAGGTGATAGTAGGACCACTTCAGTGGTGTTTGTGATCAGTTGCCTCTGGTTTTGGTGGGGTTGGGCGAACATTGCCGATATCACACTCAGGTTCTAAGCATGTAAAGTCTCTGTCTTCCTAGTTCTAAGAGAGAATTTTGACTTTTGTTTTATTCTCTTTTTCTTATGATCTAAAAATGCTTGACTTGCATGGGTTACATTCATGTTTTTAAATAGCATATAGCAAGGCTAAAAACCTATCAATCTTAATTTCCTCTTTTACATTAATCAGAACCTAAATTTCAGATTTTCACATTTATTTCTTCTTGATTATACTCTGCTTTCTTTGACAGCTGGCCATTCAATCAGTGTTTTTATCTGTATTGACTAGATCTCAGCATGTTATTTCTTTATTTCATTTGCTTTGTAATTCCCCACCTGTCAGCATTGATGTTTGTCACTGTAAAAAGACTTTTCACATTGGTTTTGTTCCTAGATAACAATTCTTTTTCTTTTATCCTTGGGTGAGGAACTACAGATTTGCATCTTCCATCCATTTCATCATTTTTGTAACCTAGATTATCATTCTGCTTTGCTTTCTCTGATAAGCTATGATACTTAATACATTAGCACAGGGAATATCAAAACTATTCTTTTCTGCATAAATTTACAAATTGAAATTCTAACCATCCTGTCTGAGAGGCAACTTGCCAATAATTAGGGATTTTCTCATATATATTTCAGAATTTATCAATTATTTTAATATTTATAGATAAAGAGGTGTTCTCATAGTACATATTGTGTATCAAATATTTTACAAATAAATAGCCCTTATATTTAGAGCCTAAGTGTGATTGTGTTTACATGATTATGTGTTTAAGGGTTTGTTTGTACATGTGCATGTGCGCACGTGTGCATGTCTCTTACCCAGTGTCTTTTGGCTTGGAATTAAAAATTACTAACTCTGTGGGATATTGACTTCCTTGTAATGAAAGGTGTAGGTTTCATTTTTGTTGATTTATTATTAGTTTGAAATACTATAGAATTTCAAGTATAACCTGACATCTTTAGATATGTAGAACTTATGGCAAATGTGTTTTCTAAAACAAGTTCTATACAATTTTCTAGATAACTTGATATTATTTATAAGGTGTTTTGCAAAAAATATGTCAAATGAGTTGCTCTATTCATTTGCTGCATCTGTTTAATTATTGTTTTATATTTCCCTGATTTTATTTACATGGATTCCTAGATTAAACATTTTATTCCAAGTGCTGGTAAATGAAAAAGAAGATTTCACATCATTCATTAGGGTTATGTGAGTGTGCACAAATGTGCAATTTTCTAAAAATATTATATCCCCGATGCTGTTAGCTTAGAGATTTACTTTAGTTTTGATTGAATTTAGATCTTCAAGGCAGTATGATAACAAGAAAGCATAATGATTCCTTTAACTTAGTGTCCTTTAACTTTAGATTGCCTAGTAGGATCTCAATAAACTAACAACAACCACCAAAACATACATAAAAAAGAAGAAAAGAATTTTTGCAGAACATTGGACCTTCAATGAAAAGGAAAGTAGTTCCTTTCGCCAACCAGTTTGAGTCATTGATTTTAATGTTTGAGTAAGAAAGAGGAAGGATGTACATACAGAGTAGAAGATGTAGTTGCATAGTCTCAGAAGCATTTAAATGATTTTAATATATCAAAATAGCTTATATAAAAGCATTTAAAAGTCTAGAATTTATATTTTATATATAAAGTTATTATTTCCTTTAAAATTTAGTTTCAAGAGGATAGTATTAGGAAGGTTTAATTATTATAAAATTATTTCTGTTTTTTTCTTAAATTCTCACTAAATTAGAAACATGTAGAATTCTATATTAGCTAAAATTTCTAATATCAAAATGTACTGATCTTTCTTGTTTACCAATTTTTTACTAATTGTTCATATTTCCCCCATTTACCATTACTGTCTTTGAGTTATTTCTACTATTAAGAAAAAAGTATGGGGGGGGGCAAAGCAGTGGTGCAAGCAGAAAGGCGTCTGCCTTGTGCGTGTGAGCCTAGGACAGACTGCGGTTCGATCCCCCTGCATCAATGTGGTCCCACAAACCAGGAGCAATTTCTGAGCGTATAGCTGGGAGTAACCCCTGAGTGTCACCGGTGTGGTCGAAAAACAAACAAACAAGAAAAAGTATGTTAGGAGGGGAGAGAAATTAGAGGCATTGGTAATGGGAAATGTGAACTAATGAAGTATGTTGCACACTGTATGACTGACTCAGTCATGAACAACTTTGTAATGAAGTGCGTGCGTGTGTGTGTGTGGGGGGTGGATAATTGTGTTATGAAAAACCTTGTAAACCACAGTGTTTAAATATGAGTATGTTTTAATTTTTAAAAAGAAAAAAGAATAAAGGCCAGTTCTTTAAAAAAATACTTTATAATAATGGTTTAGAGATTACCTTCATATTTTTATAGAAATAAGGTATTGTCTGCATCTTCCAAAATTTCTTTCTTTTAATACAAACTAAGGTTTGAAATTTTTATATACCCAAAAGACTAGAGCTCATCATCAAATAATCAAGTTATTATCCAATTTTTTAATCTAATTATGCTTTAAATAAGTAGCTCTAAGGGTTGAAATACAATTGTCACAGCAAAGGTTTTTATATTCAGCTGCTCAAATATGAATTAGAATGTATGTATTTTATTGTCCTGTATATCTTTATGCATTAAAGATAACTGCTTGTCTACAGTATGAGAAAATTAGAATTCAGTTTGAAGTAGTTGTAAGTAGAACATGTCCACAACTGCTTGAAGCAAAAATACGGTAAGAGAAAAATATCAGCAAGAAATCAGAATTATATAGGCAATGTTCTAATAAAGACAAGGTCCAAATAAAAATTCATTACCCGTTGAAGTATACAAATAGCCTCAGAGATTTTAGGTATTGGATTAATTAAACATATAATAGAAATATATGTTCTAATATATAGTAAATATATATTTATATTATATTATATATTTAATATAGTAAAAGCAGTGGGAGAATTGAAAATAAAGCTGAATAAATAAAAACAACAATGAAGAGGGTCTTAGTTTAACGTTTTGTCAGTACATTCCCTGAGGCCTTAACTTCATTCCCTAGTACCACTCTATTGGCTGACTTTGATCCTGACAATACTATTTTGTTTTATCCCTGTTGCCACACAAAGTGAATACAGTTTTCTGTATTCACAACAAGATGCAAGTGAACACCACCATTAACAGTGTGTCAGCACCCTAAGCCATGTTTGGAGAATGGCAAACATGAGTGTGATCTCTGTCCAATATTGTGAAAAAAAAAAAACCCTGCACCTTCTGATTATTGCAACCACAAAAGGAAGGGGAAAATATACAAAACTATCAACCTGTGAGATGGTACAGGGTTTAAAACTCTGGCTTTGCATGCTGCCGAGCTTGGTTGAATTCCCATCACCCGATGGTGGTCCCAGAATGTTTGGGAATACACAACAGTGGCTCATTTCCAAGAAAGGAATCACAGGATCTTCTTACTACCTCTAAATGTGCCTCCCATAAATAAAACAAAAAATAACTAAAGAAAAGAATTAAATGAAAGCCAGTGTTAGAGCCATAGTACTGTGGTTAGGACAAATAGTATTTCTAAAATACCAAGAAAAAAATACAAAGTCATTTTCTGACAACAATTGAAAAGATAGCTGGCTTAGTAATAGCTTTAGTGGAAGTAACAGCTGGTTCCATTATCTTTAAAATAAATTAAATTAATTAATTAATCTTTAAAATAAATACTTTTTGAATTTTACACAAAGGTGAAAATATCTAATTACCATTAGGTCAAATTAAAGTGTCTTCAAAGACACAAAAACCAGAATAACTTCTCAAAGAATGACAACTGGAAAAAATCCTATATGAAAATCTAAATCCAAAACACAAATTTTGAGTAAAAATACTTGTATGTTATGTGAGACACATGAAATATTGATTTTATATTGATATTTTTTCTTTAGTGATAAATAAAATACTACATAGTATATCTAGTGTAGTATATACTATCTTATAATATGTACATAGTTTATTTTATACGATATATATACATATTTATATAAAATATACATGTATAAAAGAAAAGAGATATTTCTTTTTTTACTAATATCTTTATTTAAACATCTTGATTACAAACATGATTATGGTTGGGTTTCAGTCAAAGAGATATTTCTTGATATTGAATTCCATGGCATAGTGTAGTTTGAAGGGAAATATGCCACTTAACTTTATCTGTTGTTGAATCATTTTTCATGTCATGTTCATTTAGATTAACCACTGAAATATAAATATCAAACCAAGAGAGGGAAATTCAGTGAAATGAAGCTAAACAATTTAATCTGTGATAAAGAAAATTAATAATTAAAGCCATATAGTCTAAGAAAATAAGTACAACATACAACTCAAGAAATAAATCCAAAAGCTGTATACCAGAGTCGCACTAAGTTCATATGAACTGGGGCTGAAGTGCTAGTACATTGAAAGATGTTTGCCTTGCAGGTAGCTGACCCAGTTCAAACCCCAGCAGACCTTAGGGTCCACCAAATCCACTGTGAGTAATCCCTGAGCACCAGTAGGGTTTGCTCTCCCCCACAAATAATTCCAAAACATATGAATTTAGCTTATCAAATTTAGAAATGTCAGAGTAGGGAAATATTTAAACCATAAATATACAAGTTAAAAGTACAAAAGTATGAAAAGAAAGCTACAACAGAAAATTATTAGTCCTATATATGGCATCACAATGAATTTAATAGAATTAATAGATTTTATTAATTTTTTTTCTCATAGATCACATCTGATAGTGTTCAAGTGAATCCCAGATGGTATTTTGGGGATCAAATCCAGGTTGGCCATGTGTAGGGCAAACACTCTACCTAATTTAGGCCCAAAAGATGGATTTTAAAGCAAATGTATTATTTTTTTGGTTTTTGGGCCACACCCAGCAGTGCTCAGGGGTTACTCCTGGCTGTCTGCTCAGAAATAGCTCCTGGCAGGCACGGGGGACCATATTGGACACCGGGATTCGAATCAACTACCTTTGGTCCTGGATTGGCTGCTTGCAAGGCAAACGCCGCTGTGCTATCTCTCCGGGCCCAAACCAAATGTATTATTAAAGGTAAATTCTGAAGTTCTACTCATCAAAAAATAAGTTAAAGTTTTTAAAATGCATAATTTCACAATTCTAAAACTGTATTGGAGCATTTTTGCTTTTGAGGGCATACGGAGAGTTCAGGTTCAAGTGGTATAACTCCTGTCCTATTCCACCCCAATTTGATACTTTTTTTAATCATATCTCCATGTTAATTTATATACCAAACCAAAATCAAATAAAAATGTAGGAGATTTGAAAGTAAACTAGCTAAAGAAAGTTGCTAATGAATGCGACATTGTAGGAATTTAGTAGAAAGACTGTTCTAACACTCTTTTTTAAAAAGGATGCAAGTATTTTATATCTGACTAGGGAAAAAAATGAATTCACTGATAGATGTTAGGAAACCTTTTTTTTTTTTTAAATGAAATGAATTCACAATATGTGGATTCGTTAGTAATACTATAGAAGAGTTAAGAGTCTAGGAGTCCCAGGTCCGAGTAGATGGCTGAAAGTTCTGGGATACATACCTTATATGTAGAAACACCTGAGGTTTCTCACACCATAGAGTTCTGAGCACCGATTAGATGGCTGAAAGTTCTGGGATACATACCTTATATGTAGAAACACCTGAGGTTTCTCACACCATAGAGCTCTGAGCACCTCTGGTACTGATCATGAACGCTGTGCATGAGTAACCCTTGAGCCAAAAAAGATAAATAAAGAATCCCGTAGTCTCCTTTTTTGTTTGTTTTTGGGTTACACCTGTCTGCACTCAGGGGGCGATTTCTGGCTCTGAGCTCAGAAATCACTCTTAACAGGCTCAGAGATGCCTGGGATTGAACCTTGTTGGCAGCATGCCAGGGAAACACCCTACCCACTGTGCCATTGCTTCAGTCCCCAGAATCCTGGCATCTTATAAATGAATTCCCCAGGTTCAACTTTGTCTAAGATATTCTACCATTTGAATTCATTGTAAAAATTATATTAGTATGTACAGCATCTGCTTCCAGCTAGTGTTTTATGTAAAATAAGTGTCAGAACAACTAAATGGTTGGGATTTTATTGAGTTTATATGACTTCTTACAAGTTTATATTTATATGTGTAGTTGAATTTATTCCCAGGACTTGTATTCATAATGTGTTGTGCATTTTGAAAGAAAACTAATTATAAAATTTCAACATAGTATCTCCTACATATAAGTTAATTTACAATCATTTGATTAAAATTCATTATCTAAAGGAAAAAATCCAAAATAACTTGAGTTGTTAGTTTTGGATTTTATTGGCTGATTTCCTCTTAAATAAAACCAAAAACTTTATTTACAAACAACAATAGTGAATTATATCAACTTGATTTTTGACTGGTAGAAATGAGAGAATGCTTACATTAAAATAGACAAAGTACTTAGAAAATATTTCTTTTATAGAATTATGAGGATGTTCTTGATAACAATTTCTAGCATGTCTCCTGGAAAGAGCTCTGTAATCGTCTCATTTAGTTATTTATTTTGTTGTTGTTGTTGATTCATTGAAGATAGTACCAAAAATTCTGTTAGTCTCTTTCTGAAATAAATTATTTATTATTTTTTATAAATAGAAGAAAATTAAATAGTATAGGATTTCTAAGGAGTAATTAAGGATTTCAGTCATAGTACTAAGAAATATTTGATATTGTGTTCTGGTTAATAAACCGATAGAGTTGGTTAAGAATAAGGAAGAATAATGGAAGTATGGTAATTGATTTCTAGAAACAGCACAATGCAACCATTTGTTACTATTGTAAGGTCTTTATCTGCTGAAAGTATATCTTACAGTTTTTTTTTCCTTTATGCTTTGATCTCCTGCAACTTTCCCCCTTATCTTGGTGTGATTAACTCTTGTCATTATCTTTCCAGCCAAATAGAAGTCACATTCTTTAAGAATGGTTTTTGGCTTTATTTTGTGCTGTTTCTTTGTCATTTATCAGCCTTTGTCTTAAATGTAGTAAATATCTGGTAAATGTTTGTTAACTGACTAATTCCCTCAAACCTATCAGCTAGTTTTACCATCATCTGCCTGTTCATTTGGTAAATGCTTACATGAGCCACATATTAATCACTGACTTTCCTGATGTAGATAGATTTCTGATCATTCTCACCCTAAATCATTTTTAATTTATTTCTAATGAGGACACACCTTTTATTTATTTTAATTTTTATTTTTGGGGCTTATACAGATTTTGTTACTTAGATAACACAGAAAACAATTGGAAATAGATCTTAAGAATTTTTGTGACACTGTATTCTCTATACTATTAATAATAATTATGTAATATAACTTCTTGGAAAACTACTAGGCTCATTCTATATTTTTATAATATCTTTACTTAAGCACTATTATTATAAACATGTTTGTAGTTGGGCTTTAGTCACAAAATGTACATCCCCCTTCACAAGTGCAATCTTTCCATCACCAATGTCTTCATCTTTCTCCTTCCCCGACCCCTTCTTGTCTTCTAGACAGGAATTCTTTTCTTTCACTTATTATCATTGTCATGGTAGTTGTTGATGTAGTTATTTTTCTAACTGCACTCAACAATCTTTGTGGTAAGCTTCATTCATGGGCTGGTCCTTTTAGCATTTATATCTATTGTCCCTGGGTGTTATTAGCATTCTGTCTTTTATTTTCTTTAATTTTCTTTCTTTTTCTTTTTGGGCCACATTAGTGATGCTCAAGGGTTACTCCTGGCTATGCACTCAGAAATTGCTCCTGGCTTGGGAACCATATGGGATGCCAGGAGATTGAACCACGGTCTGTCCTAGATTAGCATGTGCAAGGCAAACACTCTACTGCTTGTTCCACTGCTCAGGCCCCTTTTACTTTATTTAAATACCACAAATGAGTGAGTCTATTCTGTGTCTATCACTCTCCCTTTGACTCATTTCACTCAGATAATCGCTTCCATGTCCATCCATATATAGGAAAATTTCATCACTTCATTTTTCCTGAAAACTGCATAGTATTTCATGAAATTCTCCTGAAATACATTTGGAACAATAAACACCCACACAGAAACAAAGCAACCCTTGGGAAAAAGAAGATGGGAGGCATCACTTTCCCCAACTTTAAATTATATTACAAACAATGATCATTAAAACAGTATGATATTTGAATAAAGGCAAACCCTTAGATCAATGGGATAGACTTGAGTATTGAGAGAATGTTCATCAGACATACAATCAATCTTTGATAAAGGGGCAAGAAATCCTAAATGGAGCAAGGAAAGCCTCTTCAACAAGTGGTGTTGGAACAACTGGTCAGCCACATGCAAAAAAGTGCATTCAGACCTCCATCTGGCACCATGCATAAAGGTCAAATCTAAATGGATTAAAGACCTTGATATCAAACTCAGAACCCTAAGATATATAAAAGAACACATAGGTAAAACACTCCATGACATTGAGACCAAAGGTATCTTCAAGGAGGAAACACCACTGTCCAAACAAGTGAAAGCAGAGATAAACAAATGAACTATATTAAGCTAAGAAGCTTCTGCACCTCAAAGGAAACAGTGACAAGGATACAAAGGCCTACCAATGAATAGGAGAAACTATTCATCCAATACTTATCAGATAAGGGGCTAATATCTAAGATATGCAAGGTATTGACAGAAATTAACAAGAAAAATAAAACAGCTAACCACATCAATAAATGGGGAGAGAAATGAACAGACATCTCCGCAAGAAATACAGATGGCTAAAAGGCACATGAAAAAATGTTCCACATCACAAATTATCAAGGAGATGCAAGTCAAAAGAAAAATGAGGTACTATCTTATGCTACAGAGACTGGTACACATCACAAAGAAGAAAACAATCAGTGCTGGCAGGGATGTGAAGAGAAAGGAACTCTCATTCACTGCTGGTGGGAGTGAAGTCTAGTCCAGCCTTTCTGGAAAACAATATGGATATTTCTCAAAGAAACTGGAAATTGAAAACCCATATGATACAGCATTTCAACTCCTAGGGATATATCCTAGGAATACAAAAACACAATACAATAATGCCATCTGTATGCCTATGTTTATAATAGCCAGAAACTGGAAACAATCCAGATGCCTGACAACAGTTGAGAGACTAAAGAAACTGTGGTACATATACACAGTGGTCAGTCTCTTTAGTTTTGTGTTCCTCAACACATAACCAAGAGCCTTTTCCAAAAAAGTGATCTTTGAAAGCAAGTCTTCCATTCAAACAGATTCTGTCATCATGAGAATAGTAGTAGCCTTGTAGATATTTATACAAAACAATTTAAAAGCTCAGTGATCTGTACAACTAATCACTGTATTTTTCACCAATTATTTAATTATGGTTCAGTGATCCTGCATATAGAGGCAGTTAAAACAAAAATAAAAACAAAACCAAGTGAAATATGCACAGCACCTTTTCTTCTGAATGCAGAGTTAAACTATATTTCCAGTATTTTTGATTCTGCATTTTAGTCTCTGACTTTGTTTACTCATAGTGTTTTCATCTGTAGGTGTGCTCATTTATTTGTAGATAGGATGTGTTGTTTCCTACTATCCCACATCCCTTTTGAAGCCATTTTTACATTGCATTCCTTCTTTAACTTATGATTACTCTGTTTTTGGGCCTATACCCTGTTTCTGGCTTTTGACCTCTAAACAATGAGTTGTCTTTGAATATAACTTTTCAGTGTGGTATGACTGCTAACATTGCTTTTCAGTGATCATCAACTTTGTCATACTGTTCAAGATTAGGTTTCGATGTGTCATTTTAATAGGCTAAAAAGCTATGCTCAGTAAAATCAGATTCCTGTGGGAATCATTGCTAAGGATGCTTTCAAAATGAAAAAGAAAATGTGTAATGTTTTGGAGATTTTACCAAAAGGCATTAGGTAACTACATTTACTGAAATTGCCAGTCATTTAGATGGATTTTATAGTCTGAAAATATACTTTTCAAACTTGTTCAACCTTATATAAGCAAAATGATTCACGATGATTAAGCTTCATGATTTTTTTTTAATTTGACAAGTAACAGTATATCTTTGTTGGTTTTTGACAAAAAAAATCCTTCTCTTTCTTCATAATTCTATGTGTGGTCCTTACTACACTTAGAACTAAAACAAGACATCTCTGTGCCTAATTATGTCAGGCATGTAGTAGAGTTATAAGCTACTATTATTTAAAATATATTTGAGTGATACAAATTAGCATGTTTTATATCTAGATTGTGTGGCTTTAGAATCCCACCTGTGCCATTTAGTGGATATGATCTTTTAGTATTAAATTATCATGCCTCAGTTTTTCATCTGTATAATGGCAATATTGGATCAGAGATATAGCTCTGTGATAAAGCAATCCTTATATGTGTGATTCCTAGATTCAAATCTCTGCTCTTTTCTAGCCCAGATGAGATTGTTGATAATACTTTCACTTCAGACTTTTTAAATGATTGTGTATAGTTTAAAATGTGATATGTAAAGTTTAAAATGTGAATGTCTTATATTAAATCCCAGCCAATATTATTTAGGATCATGTTGTTGCTATTTTTTGGTAGGTCTTAATGTTCAACTTTCTTTTAGAAACAGTCTTTGACTTACATGTATATAGGGTTCAGAACTGTAGATTGTAAGACTACTGTCTACATGGAATCACCTCTTTCTCTAACACCAGACTGCATGCAGGAAACTCTTCTCACATGGCTGTGTCTAGTTAAGCAGCTCCTTGAATTTGTATTTTATTTGCACAAGAATTCCTTCTTGAGAGGTCTTGAGAGGTCTTATAAAGTTTTCCACTTTATCCAAACTTCCAGTAGTGGTTAATTTTTTTTCACCTGTCCAGTGACCCAATAGATCATTATCCATTATCACTTTCTGGTACTGTATTTTGTTGGAGACTCAAATGTTAACATAACTAATCATTTTGAAGTGGATTTAGAATTTGTAAGGATCCCAAAGGAAGCCAGTCAGGAGAACCCAGTAGGCCTTCATCTATCTATAATGATCCATCAACCATAGACTTGTCAATAAAGATCTTTTATTTGAAGAAGGTCTTAATTTATCTGTATATTTGTTTTGCTACTTGTGATTAGTAAGTTTGTCTCCAGAGAGAGGGAGACTCAGCTTATATCAGAGGAAATCTTTATTTGCGACAGATTCTTACCTGACCTTAAAACAAATAGTGACTTTGTTTTAAGATTATTTGTAATGAGTGTCTCAGACTTAGGTCTTTCAAGGAAAATAATTCTATTTGTCTTACTTCTTGTTTTGATGAAGCTACTACATACTGATCTTATATCCCTGCTCTAAGTTCTGTCCATGCCATGCATATTTGGTTCATAGTAGATTCTAAAACCATTTTGTCCTTTGTAACCAGATATTACTTCCCTATATCCTATTTTTTTCCATGACCTATTCTAATTTGTTTTTTATCCCTATTTCCTAGTTTCAGACCACACAATTGATAGGCCCTATGCAAATGCTTCCAGAAATACATATTGACTCTCTTAACATCAAGAACCTTTTTGTTTTGTTTTGTTTTTGGGCCATGCTCGGTGAAGCTCAGGGCTCACTCCTCTCTATGCGCTCAGTAATTGCTTCTGGCTTGGAGGGTCATATGAGATGCAAGGGGATCGAACTAAGTTCCTAGGCTAGTGCAGGCAAGGTAGGCACCTTACTTCTTGTGTCACCTCTCAGGCCCCAAAATCAAGAACCTTTTTAATTTGCCATAACCTTATATTTCTTAGACCTCTTTGACAATATCCTTGCAACTATACTTCTCTATGTTTAAAAACCTTTACACGTGCCAAGCATTGTTCTCACCAAATTATTTTTAGAATTTCATTTTATCCTTATAGAAATTCTCAGTTTAAGGCACTTTTATTATTAGCCTTATTTTCAGGTGAAATGACTGAAAACTCATTGCTGTTAGTCAAGAGTTGTTAGTGTTATCCAGGTCCTGTGCCTGGGATGATGAGAAATAAATTCAGGTCTACTACAGAGCCAACAATCATGACCTCTACTTGTGTTATTGTGTTTTCTACTGGGAGTTTGAGAAGAGAGGAGAAGTCAGCTCTTCTCCAAGTAAATTTCATTTGTTAGCTAGTTGCTAACAACTAGCAGCCAAATGCCCACCACTGTTTCCCGCTCAAGTTTGATGACCAATCTGAGTGAGTGGCTTATGTTCAGTTCACTCCGCCCCGTGGATGTTTTGTATGGTTTTGGTTTATGAATTCCTAACGGCTAAATAAGCAAGCATTATGGAAATGCCAAAGGTGAGTTGAATCAGCTTCTTTCTTAAGGGGACCTAGGCCTTGTACTGAAGCTGCAGCTCTTCCCAGATCCCAAAGGCATTTACAATTTCTACCCTAGGTTGACAGAAGATTTCCAATCACAAGCATTTATCTCTTGTTGCCTAAGGGCTTTCTCTGGTTTTTGAGATAGCTTTCCTTGGAGGAAGAGAGGAAACATACCTGGAGTGCCAAGGCAGTTAATCTCCTGGAATTTTCAATCAAATAGGCAGGAGTTGATGTATAAATATTGAGTTTGCTTGAATTTAATTGGTTTAAGGGTCTTTGAAAATTCTTTAACATTTTTAGGTCAAACACAGAGCTCATAATTTGCATTTCTAAGAGGTTGTCTATTGATGCCAACATTCTTTGATTCAAATGTTGCATAGTTCCCATGTCTTTATTATGGGTTAAATATGAAATTTATTGTATACTATCTTTGATGTTTTCTTTGTTCTATTTTTCCTTTCTTTTCAATTTCACAAATTTTATTAAAAGATTAAAAAGGGGAAAAGTCAAGAAAGCTCCCAGAGATGTGTTAGCTAAAGGAGGATTCTCTCTTTAGAAGTTTCTTAGCAAATTAAATTTAGTGTCCACAAATGTAAACTGCTATGTAGTTAATATTCAATTATTCTTTTCTTTATGATTCCCTTACTTTCTACCTTTGTTCTCTGGCCTCAGTATCCAATATACTACATATATTGGAAATTATATGTTATATATTATATATATCATATACTCAGTTTATCTCAATATTATCTTCAAGTAAAATTTAATCTAAGCAGGTGCATCTACCAGTTTCTATACCGGACGTTGTGACAAGTGGAGTGGGACTTTCCCCTCAAGGATTTGTTATCATGAGGTTGGCCTCACGAATCTGTTCCAGGAAAGTCTTATAGGACATGAGGTAGCCAAGTTTAAGTAACCAAAGCATTGCTGGTATTGATCTCATAGTGTTTACAATGAGGACATAGCTGGCATTATTCCCCTGGAAATATGCCAAGGCCTTTATTTTTTTTTTCAAGAAGTTTTATTTTTTTCCTGCTCTAAAAAACTTAGTGTCTTTAAACTCAAAATAAATCAAACTTTCAAAATGTACTGAGGCAATTTTTTTCTTTAACAATAAAAACCAAGTAATCTAAACACCAAAAACAAGACTTCAGCCTCCAACCCTCAGCAATTTTTTTCATGTTTGAGGATTCATCAAGATTGGGGTTCGGGGGCCGGAGTGATAGTGCAGCAGTAGGGCCTTTGCCTTGCGTGTGGCTGATCCAGGATAGACCTCGGTTTGGTTTGATCGCCATTATCCCATATGGTCCCCCAAGTCAGGGGTGACTTCGGAGCACAAAGCCCTGAGTGTCACCAGGTGTGGCCCAAAAACCAAAAAGAAAAAAAAATTGGGGTTCAGAAGGAGGTGTGTGATCTTATTTGAATTCCTACTCCCAACTAATGTCTTTTTGGATCCAAGTTCCATTAATCTTTCTACTCAACATGGCCAGAAAAATAGCACAGCAGATAGGTCCTTGCCTTCTCACACAGCCCACTTGGGTTCAATCCCCAACATCCCCTATGGTTCCCTGTGCCTACCAGGACTGATTCCTATGTGCATAACTAGAAGTAACCCCAGAGCACCTCTGAGTGTTGCTGCCAAACAAAAAAAGAACCACCACCACCACCACCAACAAAAGTTCTCTCTACAATTTCTGTGCCTTAGTTTTGACCTGAACTTTTATCCAAAGCAAGACTTTTCTCCTAAATTTTGTACTAAGCAGGGACAAAACAAGCAAAAATAAAAATGAAATTAAAGAATGGAGGTGGCTATCTTTACATTTAGAAATAGAAATACTAAGTTGTATAAATATTAAGGAGTTAAACAAACAAAGAAAATATAGATATCCCCATTAAGGTTTTTGACGTAGTCTTGGGAAGAGGATGAGACACAGGGCACATTTTTGTTCCACATCGTGGTTAGTGAGTTTGAGAAATTTTTTGCAGCAGTACAGGATCAGGTAGTGTCCTCGAGCTTGGGGTCTCTCTGGAGCTGAGTCCAGTAGCATGCAACAGTCCACATTGAAGAGATTGGGAGAAAAAGGACCACATGAGTTAACAGGAGTGATAGTTGTAGCTTCTTGCTGGGCGATAGATGTGGGGCTAAATGGGAGTCTTTTAGCTTTGGGAGCCAAGTGGCAGATTACTGAGGAAAGGGAGATGTCCTCAATTCCTAAGGAATTAAGAACTGAGGGTAAAGAGAGTTAAATAAGGAGAAATAATGAATCAGGATTGAGGGGGTGAAAGGAAAGAGGAGTTCTGAACAAGGGGAGGATAGGAAGTATAATATATATAGGGGTTATATACAATATGGGCATGGATTGTTTTATACTATAGATTAGGCAAACACAGAGGAGATCACTGCATACAAACTCATGCCCACTTATAAATAGATATTAGAGATCTATTCATAGGTTATAGTTGGAGGCCTGACCCTTATGGGGTAGGTTAGAGTGCTTAGAAATAGTTTAATTTAAAAATTAAAAAATAGATTTAAAATAGATTAAAAAAGAAGAACAAGAAAAAGAAAGATAAAGAAAGAAAGGAGAGAAAGAAGATAAAAGAAAGAAAGAAAAAGAAGAAAGGAAAAAATTGGGCTGGCACATCAGAGGGGAAAGGTTTTCCTATTTCTCAGCACTTATCAATGCCAGGGGTGAACTTTGCTAAATGAAGCTTTCAGGGTTAGATTGTGCATAGAGCATTTTCATGTGACATAATTTTCATGTCTAAGTACTAAGCAATATGGTAGTGAGCACTGTAAGAGGAGTCTGCCCTATGTAGTATCATCACTCATTGAGGTTCCTTTTCCTGAAAGGAAACTGACTGTGTGGGCATTGTACTATAATAGAAATATAGCTTGAAGAAAAAGAAAAAAAGAAAAGAAACAAAGAAGAAAAATAATAGAGAAGGGAATAATAGTAATTTGTAAAAATATACTCAATGAGTGGGACCTGTAACATAAGTCTATGGTGTGCAGTTGACTATTTCAGTGGTCTCTATGGTCATAAGCTTTAGGTCATAGTATATGAAATAATCAAAAGAAAATGGTAAACTGGAATATTTTATCAAGACATAGTCAAAATGAACATTGTAAATGGACTTTAATATGTTAGAGCACTGCATTGCAAAACTAGGCCAACCTATATTTCCAAGAAATTGTGGACAAAGAAATTGAAGTTATTTTATACATAATAAAATTAAGGCAATGAAATACACTGATAGTGAGCATTGCAGCGGAGTTCCTGGCATTCAATCATATTATGTACCTGATTCTGTAGATAAAAACATTAGAGCATTATGATAGGCCTTTGTAGAGAGAGGTTGATTGAATACCTGTTTGATCTAAACAGCTGTTTCCATTGTTGCAGGTTTCTTTGTAGTATAAAAGAGAGTAAAGACTTTGTGTGGCTCCTTTTCTGCTTGATTTGATCACTTCTTCTCACTACACCCTGTCATTTTTACCCCCAAATGCACCAACAATATAATATATCATTCCTTTTTGAATAGACACACTTAAATGGGGGAAATCTTATGTGTAGAAACTAGTTCTTATCTACTAGGGATAAAAACCCATAAATTTTATAATATAGTGGCGCTTTCCATTCTGAACATGTCATGGAGACTCGACTTAGACCTTATGTGATCTAACATCGACTATCCAACCCCAAATCCCAAATTCCAACCTTAGAACTGGCATAGTTCCCTGCAGCAGCACCAGGAAGTAAACTCCCTTTGGAGAGTCCCTAATACTGCTCTGGTACCAACTTGCCCAGGGTAGGTTTATATGACATCTTGTCAATGGGGAAACAGTAATAACTTGATCTAAGGGCATGTTACCCTACCTCTTTATCTAATGGTGAGATGAAATCAGAAGACACTCCATTCTTTGATCTGTGCAAAAACCAAGATCACTAAATACAAAAGACAGACTACAACTGTGAATGAGCTGAACATCTGAAACCATAAAGAAAGGTTCTATCCTAAACTTTGTTCTAGGATCTGTATAAAAACCAAGATATCTAATTAGAGGACTGACTGACAACCACAACTGAGCAGAGCATTTCCTGGCACCATAAAGAAAGACCTTGGGGTTCAACAACGAACATGTCCAGAGCCTGTATTTGGTCTCATGACAGTATGCTTCAATGGTGGAGACATTTTGTATCTCTTAGGTCAAAGGAATTTCCTTTATAATTTCCCCAATACTTTATGTGCCTATGCAAACAAACAAATAAACCAACAAAAAACCCAAAAAACAACTTGCCACACCAGCCATTTTTTTTTTAGATTTATATTTAAAGTCTCTAGACCTCTAGACGGGCTCCTGTTATCTTTCTTCTTTTCTTTTTTTTTAACAGAACCATAGAACATGAATCATCTTGTTCTGCATCATATTTCTGTCTTCCTACAAATTTAGGGGAAAAAGGTGGATGGTACAAGGGGCAAAGATGTCTCATGAGCAGTGAGTAGAAATGACAATAGAATCAAGAGATCCAAACTACAACGAACTAGAAACAAAAGAGACCTGTTACACTAGCAGTCCAAGGGTCTAAGAGTGGAAGTATGGAATGCATGCTAGGAACTCTGGCAGAGGGAGGTCAACACTAGTGGTAGAAATTGCCCTAATTGACTGTCACTATGTACCTTAAACATAACTGTGAAAGACTTGTAATTCACATTGGTGTCAATAAAAATTATAAAACAAATTCTTCCTACATGCTACTACAGTTTTCTCCAATTCTCATTAATTCCATATTTCATCACTCCCACATCTGCGTTACTCCAGTCATACTATTTATTGTTTTGGATCCTTACTAAGGCTCTGAAGTGAAAGGATGGGAATTAGAGAGCACTTAAATTCATGATCACTAAAAGTCATTCTATCTATAGCTATGATTCTTTTGTCAGAATTAATAAAGGTTGGCATTAGCTACACCAATTTTATTATTTTACTACTTAGGCTAACCTCTTCCTTTCCTATTTTCTCCCTGTGTAACTACACTGGCAATAAACTGTAACAATCTAGGGGGTAAAATTGATATAATTATGATAGGAATTGCATCCCCTGGTATTCATCTAGCCAGACAGATTTGCTTCTCCTTAACCAAAACAAACAAAATACAAACCCAGTCTGCAACCCTGTGTAGTTGTAGAAGTTGAAAATTTTACTTCATTTCAACCTCTTTTTTTTTTTTTGGATCACACTGGCAATGCTCAGGGATTACTC
>PVKC010003915.1:0-37445 GCA_004027635.1 Crocidura indochinensis
GGCAAACGCCTTACCTCCATGTTATCTCCCGGGCCCCCGCAAACAAATTCTTATCTAATAGAATTTTAAACTGCTGTGGGACCTTGTATCCTGAAAACCTGGCAGAGTGACTTGGATTAGACTTCACTGGAAGTCAATTCAATTGTCCAATGTTCACTGGACATTGACCATTCACCCTGGACAGTGGACAACATCTGCGAAAACAAAAAAGGTTTCCTACATCATCACCAGATATAAGAACTCTAACAAGGAAGGCTTCACTACTGCCATGGCACTAACTTACTCCAAAGATGGTATTTATGACACCATGACAACCTAGAAACAGCAATAGTCTGCTTTTAGGACAGGATTCTCTGCAATGCTACCTAATGGTGAGATGAAACCAGATCATGCCAAATACCACCTGGCCTTCGACATAGAACCTGTACAGAAACCAGGGTCTATAATTACAGAAACCCAACAGTAACAACTGTAATAGTGCAGACTGTTACTGGAACCACAGAGAATATCTAAGGGGTTGAACAACCTGGTAGGTCAGGAGCTTGGAGTTACTCTTATGCCAAAATACTTCAGGGGTGAGGTCTCCCTATTTTTTAGGCCAAATATTTCTCCTTCCAATTTCTCCCATATTTTGCTGTGCCTATGCAAACAACAACTGCTGCACACACACTTCTTTTTTAGTGCATCTACTATCTTATAAAATAGTGTACTAAAGCTTCTGCTATTGTATTAACAACTTTATTGGTGATACAATAATTTTCACAAATATAACTGCTAATGAACTTTCCTTTTCTTTTTCCAATTCTCTTATTTCTTTTAATTTTTTCTCCATCTTTTTAGATTTTTTATTTCCTTTATATTTTTTGATAACTTTGCTTTCTGTTATCCTGAAACAAATGTATTATAATGTTATGTCAACTATAATACATTTTCTTTAAATAAATTTACTTTAAAAAAAGGTAACAGCTTCAAAGGACAATATCAGCACTAAACTGGGAATGGGTCATATTAATATAATTTTAATTTCATTCTATAATCAATAAATTAATCCACATATTGGTGGATCTACATGAAGAGTCTAAAGAGAAAAAAGGAATCAGTATTTTCCTATCACCTATATCCCATTAGCTTGCAACTACTCTTCAAGTTAAATTTTTTTTAATTTCCTTTTGGTTATTTTATAGTTGTTTGTTTGGTACAAGCAAATACATCCAACAGTACTCAGGCTTACCTATGGCTCTCAAGAATTATTATTGGAAGTGCTCTGGGAGCCACATGTGCTGCAGGGAATGGAAACTGGGCTACTCAGTTTATCTCCTCATCCCCATATGCAAACAAATGCATATGTTTGCCAATATGTATTTGAATACATATGTACATCTATTGTGTTTATCCATGGATGTAATATATTTACATTATATAATTATATAATAATGCAATATATTATATAATTATATATATAATATAATTGTGTCCCACGGCTAGAGATACAGGTTAAGTAGTTGAGCACCTCTCTTGGGTTCCATCCTCAGCACTAAATAGTCTCTGAAAAACAAATAAAAAAAATACAAAAAAGAATACATGTACCTATAACTGGCTGTAAGAACTCATACAAATAATGTATATGCCTATCATAATGTATTATATTTTTTCTTAGATTGTTTCCAATTTTTGAATCATAAATACATCTGTGGTAAATATCCTTAAACATTGTATCTGCATGACTCATTGCATTTCATTAGGACAAAGTTCTAGATGTTAGTTTTGGAACCTGATATAAAGTCTATTTGCAAGCATATATCCATAGTATGTTTATTATAATATGGTATATATTATATATAATCATATATTATTTACATCAAATATATTTACAAGTTTTTCCTAATGTTGTGCCATAGTATACTTACGTTCTGAATTTTCTAAACTGTGCTAAAAATCAGCATCAGAAAGTAGAAAGAAGATTGCTTCTAATAAAGTTTTTGGATTTTCTAAAGCTACATCTGAGATTAAATCTTGAAAAAAATCTCATTCATTTTCACATAGTATAACACATTATTTTTAGGAATTCTTTTGGCTTTGGAGCCATACCTGGCAGCACTCAGGGATTATTCCTGGATCTGTTCTCAGAAATTATTCCTGGCAGGCTCAATAGGCTATATGGGATGTCAGGGATCTAAACTGGGTCAGCCGCATGCAAGGCAAATCTCTCTGGCCCTTATTTTTACAAAATTTTTGACCAACTATCTCTGAAAAGATACTTATGTTCCTTTTTTACTTAGTGTGTGTATGCACATTTTCTAGAGACAAGAAAATTCCCCAGTTATCTTTAAAATAAGTCTGAATTATGCAACACACAATAAAAATCCAATAGAAGCATCACTGAAAAGTACCTGTTGTTTTTGTAATGTAATATCTGATCCTGATATTCATTACTAATTTAAAGTATTGGGCATAGATTATTAAGAATCTAAGAGGGAACTTATTGGATTTTTAATCTGCACATTCACAGAAGAACTATGACTTATCTGAATGTGTTCCAACCACAGTCATAAAGCCCACACAGGTATTAACACTCATTAATCCTCAAGTTTTGTAATAAAGTTAAGTCATTCTGAACTAAGTAAATATTAATTAAACAAATCAGAAATAAATGTGAAGAAAATATGCTTGACTGAAAGATACAGAGCCAGTAACCTCTCTCTTATATAAATGGGTAGAAAGGAAGGTCTTTCATAGAAAGTTACATGAAGAAACATAAGCCAACATTGTGGTTCATTCTTTCTCATGGCTTGTTTTCAGATCCAAAGCCACACCTACAGCAGGTAGCCTAGAGCCCAGTGAGACTCTCCATGATGCCGTTCACCCACTGCCTCTCAAAGGATTATTACACAGGTGTTGATGTGTAATATTTTGATCCCTAATTTTTTAGTTTTCAATTTTCCCAAATTTTAAAGAGATGTGTGGAGATGCTAGTGCAAAGCCACACTGAATGATGACTGACTACAGGTCAAATGGAATCATTTTACTTTATGCCCTTCAATACATGTTTGAAAGATCTTTAACAATACCAATGCTCTGAACATACCGCAGTCATGATGACTTCACTTAAGAGCTCAGATTCCTACCCACACTAGAAAGCAAAGCAATGGCATTTTCTCATTCTTTTATTGAAGACACTCATCATTTCTCAACTGTTTCTCTGTCTCCTCCCTACCTTACCTGTGAACTCTGCAGGTGCAAACTCTGAGTCAAAAGTGCTGATGAAATGCCATATTAAATATTAAATATTCATGAAGTGGAACAGCTCCAAACAAGGTATAGGGGTCTTAAAATAGGTATCACTGATCCCTATGACAAGTCTTCCTCAACTTCGGAAGGTGACAGGTAGGAACTGAAACTAAGACAACTTAAACCTGATTCCTAATGAGTTTCTTCAGCATTGACTTCCTAGTCTACAATCCAGGTTTTTCACTAGATAACTAGAAATACACAGGTAATAATATTGGAAGATTGGTTATAATTACTGAGGGTCACAGAATAGTGGGTATAAAAAAAGAATAGTGGGCATCACTTTAATGCTTCAATGTGGCCAAATTTATATTGTCCCAGTGTCTTACTGTTCACTACTCATCACATAAAGCTCACCAAGATCCTCAATAGCTCAGACGCTCCATGTTACCTCATGTTAGCATGGCAAATTAAAAATTTCCAAACTACTACTAGATGTTTTGCTCTTTCTATAGTCTTGCCAATTTTTAATAGCTATAAACTATTATTTGGTACAGTCTTATACAAAGTAATGTCTACAATAATGATGAACTAGAGTGTTTGGGAGATCGCTCAAAAATGAGGATGTGCAAGGAGTTGAGTTTGATCCCTAATACAGATACTCCAAAAGCAATTGGGTGTGGGCTCTACTATGCAATTAATGGGGCTAGAGCAATAGTACAGTGGGTAGGTTGCCTGACCAGGGTTCAAGTTTCAGCACCCCATTCGGTCCCCTAAGCACAGATCCAGGAATAAGTCCTGAGCACTGACAGGAGTGACCCAAAACACACACAAGAAATAAATTATAGCAAGGTAATTCAACTGAAGGAAATACAAGAAAAAAGTTTAAACTTCCCTCTATGTGTAATCAAATAGCAATTATTAGAGTAACTTGTTAAAGTGACTCCTAATATTAAAAGTATATAGCCCTGTGAAACTTTTGTTTTTACATCTTAGTGTTTTGCTTTGTTTTTTTTCATCACATGAAATAGTGTTCAAGGTTAGTCCTGCCTCTGCATTTACCGATCCTTCCTGTGGGTCCTTGGTGATTATATGGGATCCCAGGAATCAAAAGACAGGTCAAGCTGCATGAAGGGCAAATGTGATATCTCCTGTACTTTCTCCAGTACCACATAATAATTTGTTTTTAATCAGAAGAAAAAGCAAGTCAAAAGATATTTCAGATAAATTTAGGGAATCTGAGATCAAAAATATATAAAAAAAAACCCCTCCAAATAATCAGATTACAAAGAACTGAGGCAACAATTTATTTTTATGAATTAAGTATAAATAAAAGTATGAAAGGAATTAAATAATAAGAAAATTTAAGATAAAATGAGAAATACTAAAATCAAGCTCTCCAGAATGGAAAAGGGTTTATAAAGATCTGATTATTATCTTTAAGGAAGGCTTGAAGGGAGAGAGTTAAGGCATGAAATTTAAGCCTGGAAGAAGTGAGTCAGTTGAATAGCTGGCCAACACAGAATGAAATTAAATATCTGGTACGGTAAAGGCACCTGGGCAGAAATGACAAATGTCACATAGGTCAGAAATGAAAGTATAAACTGAGACTAAGGGCTAGAAGAAACATTTATTAAAGAGGTTTGCACTTACATATTTAACATTTTCCACATTTATAATGGTAAACTAATCATTTTTGTTTTAGGATGCATTTTCTCTCTGAACCATACATTTGTATTGGTTTGTCAAAGATATTTTATCACACCACACAAATGATGCTTTCAGGGGCTAAAGGGGAACTTCTGTTCCTATAAGTACCAAGTTTGGACCTGCCCCAAGCACACATTGGTATAACCAGCCCCCCAAAAATGTTTCTCAAAAATGATTAGCGGTGGGGCTACTCAGTACAATAATTACGAGCCTATATATAGCTTTAGTAATCATACAACTGCAATCATGTTTGTAATCACAGTGTTTAAATAAAGATAATTTAACAATAAAAAAAAAGAAAATGTCAACTGTTCTGATACATTCAAGATGAATGCGGCACAAAAAATAGGGCATCTTTTGGGGTAGAGGCAGTGGTGATACAGATACAAAAAGGAAATACTCTGGTACTTAATCAATCTATATGCTTCGAATATGCCAGTATTGATCTGCTAAATCTACACAGTACAAACAAATATCCTCTGGATCGCTTTATCCAGGCCTCAATAACCATTATGCCAACCACTTCCAAATCAGTCAGATTAGAGAGCTCCACAAACCCTAATACTTCTTATCTAAACAACTGAATGAATTTTCCACAATGCTTCAAACTCAGCAAATTAAAATTGAATTCATTATCTCCTCTTGCTTACGTTAAAGTCCCAAATCCTGCTTCCTATGAACATGTTGTCACTTGTTAATGGAAACTCCATATACCCTGAACTAATGCCAGTTCTTTTCTGTTCAATGAATTAATTTCTGTACATTCTGCAAGATGGGACACAGCATGAATATCTTATTCTAAATAATGACCAGCTGTCACTATCTCTTAAGTATTTATCTTTTTATCTTTGCCCCTCTGTTTTTCTGTCTGTTCTACCATTTATTCTCTCTCTGTGTCTCTGTCTCTATCTCTCTCTGTCTCTCTCGCTGTCTCTCTCTCTCTTGAAGTAAAACTGAACTAAACTTTAATCCACCTACCAACAGATCCAACTGACCAGTCAGAGTCATCTCTAAAAGGAGACGAACCCAGTCCAAGGTCATGAATTGTGTTATATAGGGAGGGGATATATGGCGGTTCTAGCTTTTTTGATAAACTTTAAAATGATTGGCTGTTGTCTAGGGGTACCTTCCTACTGTTCTCTTGTATCCTTCCTTAATAGGCTACCTGGTATGACCAGGGAAATAGGATTGAGAAAGCCTAACATGTGGTCCTTGATAAATGTCTTCCCTCCTTGTTCAGAATCCAGGACCCCACATTCCCTTCTCTTATGAGTCAAGTCTTTGACTCTCCTGTGGTTCCTCATCCGTGTTTTCTTACTTATAGGCACATATTGGGACCTTAGCACAAGCATCTTAACTTCACCAATGTGTGCCTAAATAGAATGAGTGAGGAAATTAATTATGCAAGAACCTATTAAGAGCCTCACAAAAAGAATAAACAGTGGCCTGGACAGGACAGTTATCCCAAGGGTGACTGAGTGAAACATAGTTCATACCAGAAGATGGAATCTTTCTGCTCCTGCTGCAAACTGGCCTCCCACTGTTCAGCATTCCCAAGACGACTCCTGATCTGTTCTCTTTGAGCCATACACAGTCCACCTTGTTTCTAGGTTCAAATTCCTCCTGCTCTGTAAATCCACTTCTGTTAGGGAGTCCAGAGTGCTCGAGTCTATATATATATTTATCTGGCAATTTCTGGGCAAGTCTGACCCTAGGCTCTCTTCTCCTCTATGCTTGATGATGGAGTTTACCCTGGCATCTTATGGCAGTGTTGAACAGTGGTTTCCTCCTCATCTACCTTAAATGATGCTTCCCTACTAGGGCACATTCTCTTAAAAGCCCTACTGATAGTTGAGCCAAATGGCTCTGGTTAATAAGATTTCCAAAATTGCCTGAGACCTCCAGCTTAGCCTCAAGGTCTGGTTCCCTCTATGCTTCCAGGTGGCTTCCCTGCCACATTCCTATACTCTGCAGAAAAAAAAAAACCCTTTCCCCTCATTTTGGGGAATTCCACTCTGGACAAGCATAAAATGAGACTGCTTCTCAGGGCAACTTCCCTATCCTGGGACTCAAATCCATGGGTTGGCACCCATTTCTTTTTTTCTTTTTTGTAACAATTATGCCTCAGTATGGGAGATCTAAAAATTAGACAGAAAGATAGATGCTAAAGACACACACACACACACACACACACACACACACACACACATCCTGCCTAAAATATTGCACTAACAGACTTATTTATTTGTACAATTTTGTACTCTGCTACACTTAGAACTTCTAAAGAACTGAAACTGATCTTATTTGTTTGTTCTCTTATATATGACATAAGGCCTAATCTATTCAAATAATGAGTGAATCTAAAAGGATATGAAAAGATAATAATATCACTTATATATATTATTTAGAATCAATGCATGAAGAAATGCAATGATCTAAATGGGAGTTAACTCAAACATCCTTGACCCCAGAGTATAGTGAGAAGGAAAGAAATTGAATGGAAGAGGAAAAATATGAAATATGAATACTTCACAAATATGAAAGGATGGAGACCAGTGGCCAAGTGTCTCAGGTACATTGGTGGAGGAAAAAAAAGAAAGAAAAAAATCCAAGCCAAAGTCAACAATAATGTAATCAAAAGACCCAAACTCTAACAATCTAAACTTTAGATGAGCCTAGTTTACTGGAAGTTTTTGGGGCAAAGAGTGGTCGTTGGGATACACACTGGAACATGGTGGAGGGAGGTTCACACTGGTGGTGGGATTGGCCCCAATTCATTGTATGTCTAAAACCCAACTATGAAAGACTTTGTAATCCCAATGGTTTCAATAAAAATAAAATTTAATTTAAAAATTAAAATAAAATGAGAAAAATAGAATTATTTCAAACTTTGTCATTCTAAGTTTTGATAATGTCATTTGACTTTAAGTTGTTACAATCTATATGAGGTAAATTTGTACCTGCAATGAGGCAGGCTGAGGTGATGTGTTGTAAATTGGGGACATTGGTGAAGGGAAGGTCAACTTGTGGAATTCTTTGAATATTTTAGGGATAAAATGATTACATTATGAACAAAAATTGCTTTATGTCTTAAAGTACTGTGCAAAACAGCAATATGTTATATTTTGTCAACATAATATCAATATATCATGATAGCAACCTAAAATGGATATTCAATTAGTTGAATATTTTATCAATAATGCTCCATGTATATGCATGGGGAATCCTCATTTTTTTCTAATTTTTATTAGAACTCCGTGATTTATCAAGTTGTTTAAAACACAGTCTTTTCAGGCAATGAAAGTTCAAACACCAACCCCAGCAACATTGTGACTTTCCCTTCACTAGTGTCCCCAATTTCTCACCCACCTTCATAGCTTGCCTCCATGCAGATATAATCTAATTTACTTCATATTCTTGCAACATTAAGACAACTGAAAGTATCAAATGTTATATTGATAGAAGTTAAGTTGAAATTGTTATATCTCTCTATATCTATTACTAATGTCAGACTCTAAGGGTTTCCTGCCTGTGATTTGGTACTAGTTGAACATTCTATGCTATTGCCTAGACTCACTGAAGTGAATAGATTACTATGAAATTACCATCAAATTTCCTGTGATGACACTACTGGGCTGACACTACAAGATATTGAGCTGTCACACAGCCACTTGCACCTGTGCATTGCACTTAAAGATCTAAAAAAAATTAGGTGACTTGGAAATTTGATAAAATTATGTTGCAAAACCGCGTCCTTTCTGTTGGAGGTTTAGGGAGTGTTGCTGGGCTGCTGAAGTTCATGCAGAAAGAGAAATCTATCCCCTCTTTTCCAATAATGTCACAACCCAGATCAGACTGCCTGAGAAGTATCCAGCAGCCATTATTTTTTCTACTCCTTGATTTCTACTCCTTTTATTTAAATAAAAGTTTTATTGAATCACCATGAAATACATGAAATATTGAATTTGAGTCATACAATGTAAATAATTATCTATTCACCAGAGCATCAATGTCCCCAGTTTCTCCTCCTGTCCTACCACACTTCCTTCTAAACTCCCCTGCCTATCTCTAAGGCAGACATTCATATTCTCTCTCTCTCTTTCTCTCTCCCTCTCTCTTTCTTAGGCACTATAGTTTGTAATATTGCTACTGATGAGGTGTCACGCATATCACTTTACCTTCTTTTACTACCCAGTTCTTATCCAGAGTGATCATTTCCAACTATTATTATCATTGACATAGGAGTCCCTATGCCCTAAGTGCACTCCTCTACTCTTTGGGGCAAGCTTCCTCCCATGGACCAGTCCTCCTGACTCTCATCTCTATTTTTTTCCTCCATTTTTTTCTTAGAAAAGTCAATTTTCAGAAATTAACATGTATTGAAGACATACCGAACATTCCATGTTGACAAATCTGTGTGGTGCATATATACATGCTGATATTGTTCTTACTTTTATATAGTTTAAATATTTCATAAAATGTTTTTAATATCTGACTATAAAATGCAAAAAGTAATCATGCCAATGCTTGAGAATTCTCAAGAGTCCTCTCTTTGATTTACATTTACATTATCAAGTTGAGTTAATATACATAATATAATCATTCAACAAGTTAAAATATATTATAAAAGTTATCTCTGTTTCTCCATATCTGTCACTGGGAAGTCCTTTTATATATTTATTTTTTGTTATTTTAAAAATCATGATTTATTGTTGATTACATGGTTCCATGCACACAATAATATAATAACACATCCTCTACAGTATCTCTGTCCCTCAACCTACTCAACCTCTTACCCCCAACAATGGTAAATTTGTTTTACAGACTAGTTCTCAGGTTTGTTGTCTTTTTTTTTATAGTAATTTTATTCTGACCAAAGTGGATTACGAATCTTTTACAGTAATACTCTAGTACTTTTAGATATTTCTTTTTTTTTTAACTTTATAGTTTAACAGGTGTTTTATAGTAACTTTTTTTTTTTTTTTTTTTTTTTTTTTTTTGGTTTTTGAACCACACCCAGTGACGCTCAGGGGTTACTCCTGGCTATTTGCTCAGAAGTCGCTCCTGGCAGGCACGGGGGACCATATGGGGAACCGGGGATCGAACCGGGGTCCGTCCTAGGTTAGCGCAGGCAATGCAGGCACCTTACCTCCAGCGCCACCGCCCGGCCCCCTTTTAGATATTTCTATGGATGCTTGTTTCAATTTTGAATATTGATAATTAGAAGTATATTTAAAAGAAAAGAACCTCCAAAGAAAAAGAACAACCTCTATTTGATCATGTACTAATATCAACAAAGAAAAATAGTTGGAAATAAAAAGATTCACGTCTATGTAATTATAACAACTAAAGAGAAAAAAAGATCAGACACAATTTTATAAAAGTGGTAAAATGTTGAGTATAAATAAGTAAAACTTAAGTTAAGTAAGTTCTCATGCATTTAGTTTCTCATGCTTCTCATGTATTTAGTTTAAGAGGAATATTTTACTTAAAGACTAGCATGGATTAAATAAAAGTATAGGGGTAAAAATACACATACTTCTTTTCCAGTCCTTATATCAAATTATCAGCTATTTATATATCTGTGGTGCTATTTAAATGTCTAATTAAATATCTTTTCTGCTACATGGTGAAGTATCATACATTTTCTTTCAAAGCACATTTTATTTATTTATTTATTTTTGGGGGGTTTTTTGGGTCACACCTGGCAGTGCTCAGGGGTTACTCCTGGCTCCATGCTCAGAAATTGCTCCTGGCAGGCACGGGGGACCATATGGGGCACTGGGATTCGAACCGATGACCTTTTTGCATGAAAGGCAAATACCTTACCTCCATGCTATCTCCAGGACCCCAGCACATTTTATTTTTATGTCTAAGATCACAACAGTATCAAAATGAGAATAAAGAACAGCACCCATTAAGTGCTAGGCACTTAATTTATTTTAATTTTAATAGACAATACCTTATAGCAAGACCTTAATATTAATATGAGGGGCCAGAAAAATAGCACAGTGGCAGGGTGTTTGCATTACATGAGGTTGACCCAGAACAGACCTGGGTTCAATTCCCAGCACCCCATATCGTCCCCTGAGCCAGGAGTGATTCCAAATGCAGAAACAGAAGTAACCCTTAAGCACGGGTGGGTGTGGCCCAAAAATAAACAAACAAACAAAAAGGATTAACATGATAATGTTAATTATCAGAAATCTGCTCAGAAATCTCCCGGGCACGCTTGGAGGGTGATATTGGATGCCAGAGATTAAACCCAGGTCAGCCATGTAAAAGACATATGCTATCGCTCTGGCTACATATCACAGACTTCTTGTGCTAATACTTTTGGGTGTTTATAAGGACATTTATAGTTTATTACTGCAATCTAAATGTCTACCAATGAGTATTTGAACAAGAAAATTATAATAATAGATGGGCGAGAGAGATAGTTCAATAGGTAAGGCATTTACTTACACTCAACCAAGCCAGGATTGATCCCTGGTCTCGATGTGCTCCCCTGAATACTTTAATAGCCATTCCTGAGAACAGAGCCAACAGTAACCCTTGAATATCATCAGCTCTATCTCCACCCAAAAAGGAAGGTATATTTGTGACTTGCAATACTACAGTTTCATTAGATCGTGTTTTAGGGGCTGGTGAGGCAATATAAAGGGTAGGGTACTTCCCTTGCTCACAGCAAACCAGGGTTTGATCCTATGCTCTTCATTTGATCCCCTTACCATGACTACAAAGTCAAGGAATTAACCCTGAATACCACTGACTATGGCCCCAAACAAAGGCACAAATAAAAGAAAAATAAAATCATTTTAGAAGAATGAATGAACTTTATGAGGAAACACATAGACAATGAGGAGTCATAAAAGTAAAAGACGTTATGAAGTATTGGATTGGCGCTTACGTATAAAATAGTAGGCCAAATATAAAATTGTTAATGATAGTTAACTTAGACTAGAATTTTGGATTAATTCATTTTTCTTTTCTTTTTTGTCTATATTTTGTAGTCTTGTTATTTAAAAGGGTATATTACCAAGGGAAGGTGGAGGTGGTACCGATTTATGAATTAATAGTCAACCTCCCTCCTTATATATTGGTAAAAGTTACTGTATGATCAAGAAGGCTGCTACTACATACAAGGCCTATATGGTATCTTGGACTTCCTCTAAAGCTAAATTATGAAAATTAGAATGGGATGGAGAGGGGAATTAAGAAGAAAGAATGGCTTGGAGAATAAGTAATGGTCTGAAAGTTTAAGTACTTTTACCTAGTATCCAACCTCACTAACTCCCTATAAAGTCAGATTGCTCCAAAAATGGTAGCAGTGGCTACCCTTGAGCCCACGTCAGTGAACGGAATGTAGCTTTTTTATTTTCCAAATGTGCCATTCTAAAAGGCCACAAATATTAAACAAAAAATAAGCTTTCATGAAATTTTAAGTGCAAGTTATTGCATAGGTCCATTATCTTTATTGATGAGATCTATTCAATGCTAATATGCTATTATAAGAAGTAAACAAAAAGGGGCAGAGCAGTGGCAAAAGTGGTAGGGATTTTGCCTTACACACGCTAACCTAGGATGAACCACAGTTGATGCCCTGGCATCCTATATGGTCCCCCAAGCCAGGAATGATTTCTAAGTGCATAGCCAAGAGTAACTCCTGAGCATCACTGGGTGTGGCTCAAAAAGCAAAAATAACTTCCTTTAGCTATATTGAAGTTAAAGTTTATCATTTATTTAATCAGAGAAATGCAGATCAAAATCACAATGAGATATCACTTTACAAAAATGAGAATGGCCTATTTCAGAAAAGATTGGAAACAACAAATATTGGCTGGGATGTGAAGAAAATTAAGCCTTGAGCACTGTAGCTTGTACTGCAAATTGGCACAAATTCTGTGAGACACAGCAGGGAATTTCCATTAAAATTCCACTAAATATGGAAACACTCCATCACCTAAGGATACCACTCCTTGGGCACTTATATGAAAAGTATGCAAACACTAATTCAAAAACATCTTTATACCCCTAGATTCGTAACAGCATTATTCACAAAAGCCACAACGCAGAATCAATTCAAATGCTATCAGAATACAATGAAATGAAAAAGCTTTGGCATATATAATATAATACTCTCTCATTTAAAAAAATAAAAGATTAAATCATTTCTTTTGTCCTCGGATGAATAGAATTTTAACTGTTAAGTAAAATAAGTAGGGAAGTAAAAGATAATATAAATAACTAGAATGAAAGAATTGCCAAAACAAGAAAGTAACAGCAATGAAACTAACTCTTAGAATCCATTAAAATTATGGTAGTTATCAGAAGGAAAGTAAGATGTTGAGGGAAAAAGACAAAAAGAATCATTAGGTGATCAGATGACTCTATAATATTTTGGTTGTGTATTATAAGTGAAAAGATACACTATTCCCCTGAAATTTTATACTATTGTAAATCAAATGACAATGTGATATGGGGTGGGGGGGGGAATGAGTGGTGTGTGTGTTACAAAGAAACAAAGCTAGGGAATAGGCAATGACCATGTTATAGAACAACTAGACTCTCATTACAGAACTCAATCTAGGGACTGGAGTTATAGCACAGGGAATAGGGCATTTTGCCTTGTACAGACCAACCCAGATTTAATCCCTGGCGTCCACATGGTTCCCCAAGCCTGCCAGGAGCTCCAAAAGCCAAAAAATAAAAAGAACTGAATCTATCAAGGGAGGGAAAAAATGGGATAAAAGGGCTCAGTGAACTATGGTAGGGGGATACAGGCACCTTGGTGATAGGGCTGACACTGCACCTTTAAAACATTTTCATTCTGCAAACTTGTATTATCGAAATAAAAATTAAATTAAAAAATCAAATGAAAACAACCAAATTGACACCGAAGAGATAGCACAGAGGTAGTGTATTTTTCTTACACACAGCCAATCCAGGACGAACCTGAGTTTGATTCCTGGCATCCTATATGGTCCCCAGAGCCTGCCAGGAAAGATTTCTGAGCACAGAGCTAGAGTAACTCATAAGCAGCGCAGGTGTGACCCAAAACAGAACAAAACAAAACAAAAAAAAATTATCATTTAAATGTTCATATGCAATGGCTTAAGCAAGCTAAGATATATTTAATAGCCTACAACATTTGTTGAGCATCAGCAATATGCCAGATATTGTCATGAGTTCTTTACATGGATTGGATTGAATACAATAATATGTTTATTATTTTTATGGAATAAAATTATTAATAATAAATGCATTATAAAATATTTATATTATATCATATTGAGATTTATTATAAATTTGTGTTTAATGGTTAATTCTAATAGTTATTAAATATTAATATCTACTATATTAATAGTATTACTCATTAAAGATGAAAATTGAAAAAATTTACATAATTCACAAGATATAGAGTTGGAATTTGAAATTTGGAATTATTATTATTTTTTTTTTTTTTGGTTTTTGGGCCACACCCGATGATGCTCAGGGGTTGCTCCTGGCTTGAGGGACCATATGGGAAACCGGGGGATAGAACCACGGTCCACCCTAGGCTAGCGCAGGCAAGGCAGGCACCTTACCTCCAGCGCCACCGCCCAGCCCCAGAAATTTGGAATTCTTATTCAAGCAGGGCCTGTGCATTTACATGATTCTGTACCATTGTAAATAATCTGCAACATTGAGATTAAGGACAAATTTAAATATAGGAAACCTTAAAGAAATTGCATATAGAGAAGGTGAGGCAACCTAAAGATGCCAAACTAGAGAATAAGAAATAGGATATGGAAAGAACAATAGCATTAGTCAAACCACATAATGTGCATCTACTGAGAAGGCTCCCATGGTTTAAGTGAACAAGTTTCAATCCCAAAATGAATGGGTTACAAATGGTGGAATAGACCACATACTATGCCCCGCCCCCAAATGTCTCAGTGTCCAGGCACCTAGAAAATTATTGGCCCTACTACAAGGAAGAGGAAGTTCATCAGAGGAAAAACTCTATTTGGAACCTAAGATGATGTTTGAAGCAGTACATTTAAAACTTTATAATACAATGCAAGAGGTAGTGAAAAGAATTTCGTTTTCATGTTTTATGACTAGTTAAGTATAGATATTCAAAATACGCTACTGAATAATACATGTATTCCATTTTATATTAAAGTATATCATTACAAATGATGTAACAGAGACACTGGAATTACAACTATCAAGGTTCATTCATCATGCTGGAGGGGATGGCTAAGTGAGAAAATCACCAGCTTTCACCAGTTATGACACTCCATATCCAGACGTTAATGTACAAGTGGTATGAACTCAGCAACTCTTCTTTCTGAATGAAACAAGTACTACAGAGTTTATTCAGATGGGTGGGAGGCTATTTGAACAATGGTTAGGTTGAAAAAAGTTTTCCTACCTGCCTAGATTCTTGGAGATTTTTACAAACGTGAAATTTTCTTCTACTTTCCTGGAAGTTCCCTATGTTATCATAGAATTAAAGAACCTCTAAAATAATTTTAGAATTACTGTCTAATTCTAGAGAGCTTTCCCTTTTTTATCTTTATTAGTCTTACACAAGTCTTCCCCAGTTCTTTTCATTTAATTCCATCTTAGATGTCTATAATAAACGTGTTAGCTTCCTTGCCCTTATCATAATTTCTTAATCTTAATGATTATATTCAAGTCAGTACATCACCCATTATCAAATGTACTACTCTTCTGAGCCAATCTTTCACGTTCATGAATTTGTCAATTAGACTAACAAGAAATGTTTAATAGTTTGTAAAAATAAAGCTACCACATGTACTCACCCACTAAACTATCCATCTTCATAAAATAATCTTACATTTTTGGAGTTTTGGTTTTGAGGCTGAGCCACCCCTAACTTTGTTCAAAGCTTACTCCTGGCTCTTTATTCAAAGATAATTCCTGGCAGGCTCAAAGGACCATATTGGACACTAGGAATCAAACCCTGATTGGTCACGTGCAAGGCAAAAAGATTCTTATCTGCTATATTAACAGCCCACATCTTATATTTTTTCTTTTCTTTTTCTTCTTTTTTTTGTTTTTTACACTTTTTATATTTTTATAAGCTTTATTTATAAAAGTTTTAAGAAATCCTTGTTTCAGTCATAATCACATGATTTTAATACACATTTACTGAATATTCACTATGTGTCAGTTATTTTTTAAGAACTTCCTACCAAAAAAAAAGAACTCCCTACTACGCTATAAAAATTTAAATAAATAACAATATATACCTCCTATAGTCTTATAAAACGGACTGACGAACAGGAAATGATGTTATTTGCTATAAACATGGACCGTACTTTAAAGAGAAACAAAATCTGGAACTCAGAAAGGTATCTTTGTGTAGAGACCCAAAGCCTCATTTCTAAATGCATTATTTCATAATGTCTGACTGTCATATGTAAGTTTCTAAATTAGTGTAAATCGATTTTTCATGGAAATGTTTAAAATGAAGTGATAGACAAATTGGAAAAACTGAGATCAGATTAAAATTAACATAATTTTATTTTATTCATGCCCCACAATTGTCACACATTTTTTTCCTCCTTTATCTTTTTATTTCTCTGAGCACATTACAAGATTTCATCACCACATTCTTTCTTGTCATCTCTCTGACATTATCAATAATTCTGAAACTTCTCACAGCTCATCCTTCTACTCTTCCTGACTCCTAAATGGCACTGCTTCCATATATGCTGACATTCCAGTTACAACAAGGAGCCAACCCTCCCTGTTCAGCTACCACTGCCATTAGATCACTATCTCTTCTTTAATACTCACTGTTAATTGTATTTGTTTCTTTCCCACACGTTGCCTAATGTGGCATTTTTTTTCTTTTTCATTCTGATTGTCTGCTTATGTAGAACTTCATTTCTTATTTACATAGTCAGTTCTTTTATATTATTTAACTTCATTTTCATATTTTATCCTTAAATTCCCAGGGTGATTTGTTTGTTTGTTTGTTTGTTTTTGCTACATCCTGCTGCACTCAGGGGTTACTCCAGGCTCTGTGCTTAGAAATCACTCCTGGCAGGTTTAGGGACGACATGGAATGCCTGGGTTTGCACCCAGGTTGGTTACGTGCAAGGAAAACTCCCTACCCACTATGCAAATGCTCTGCACCCCCCCCCCAAAATGCTTATTTAAAGGGGGAATATATGGCAACCTTTCCTATTTCTTGTTGATCCTCAAAGTTCATCATCGAAATGTTCTTCCTCTAAATACTTATACCCTCAGGACAAATTCAGGGCTATTAACAAGGCTGTATTCCAGCATTTACCACACGCTTTTATCTAGTTAGAGGTATCAGAGCCAGGATAAGAGGCAAAGAACAAAAGGCAACTGGATTCATTCTGAGGTCTTCCAGCCCGCATTCATTAGGCTATAGAAAACAGAGGTATATTCGTTGGCGCCCTCTTGTGTTTGGAAGAAACACAACATAAACGGCTTCTATATATCTATATATCTATATATATATCTATATATATATAGATATATAGATGCACTACTGCCTCCTATTTGTTAATTTTATATCATGTTTATTTTGGGGTCTTCTTATGTGGGTTTTCTTGTTTGTGTCTTTTGTTTGCTTGTTTTAGGACCGGCTGTTCTCAGAGTTTGTTTTTGAATCTGTACTCCTGGAGCATTCCTTGAGGACTTGGGGGATCAGATATATGATGCTATGATTTGGAGTACCCAGTCTTCTCTCTGATAAGGATGGTTTCTTCTTTGCATGTGTTTGTCTCACCTGAGCAGGAAAAAGCCTCTGAATTGGTCCCTTACCCTTTTCTCCACCCAGGAGGGGGTGGTCCATTTCTTCCCAACAAAGACCACAAGTCAGAGAAATTTCCATGGCTTGCCCACAGCTTCCCAGTCTGCCAGCTTGTTCTACTTGCAGCTCGCTTGTGTAGAAGGAAGTTCCTGAACTTGTTTGATCTCCCTAATTTGGTATGGATTCTTTCCTGTGTCAGTGTTTCTTCCAGACCCACTTCCCTAATGACCCTAGGATATTGGGGTTTGAGGATTTCTCTTTAGCTAGAAATTTAACCTGAAACAACAGAAAAGGCAAAGCAAGCATTCTACCTGCTGTACAATATCTTCAATACTTTTTTTTTTATAATCTTGACCTTCTTTCCTCCCTCCTTTCCTTATGTCTTTTTTGTTAAGTTTGGGGAGTCATGGGGATGGATAACGCCAGACATTGCTTTGAGGTCTACTACTGGATTTTTACTCAAGGTTGATACCAGAAGTCCCCATGATTTACATGATGTCTGGAATCCAACTAGGGAAGTCTGCATGCAAGACAAGCACTTCATCCCCTGTAGTCTCACTGGCCCTGCCTTACTTTCAAAAGACTTGCGCTCAGTGTGATGTGGGCCTTTAAAAAGGAGCAATAAAGTGGTGGCAATGTGAGAAAGCAAAGAATGATAATGTGGGTACAAGGACTTGTAATACAAGGACTTGTGAGAACCTGATTCAGTCAGAGGAAAACTCAGTGATCTCTGTAAGAAATCTGTGATGAGCCACTTTCTATTTTTCATTAAGATAGCAAAGTCCGGCTGAGAGAGTTCAAAGAGCAAGAGTGCGTGCTGTAAGTGCTTAAGGCCTGAAATTTGATACTCGGTACCAAATGGTGCCAGGGAGGCACCTGATAGCTGGCAGAACAGCTAAATTCAAGATGTGTTTCATCACTGTGCATATATTTAGCTATCCACCTGCAGAAATGGGAAAAGAAAATAAACTTGCATATGGCCAACCCTGGTTTGTTCTCTAGTCCAGATATAGTCACCATCAGAAGTGATTCCGGAGCACAGTTAGGAGTAAGCCCTGAACACAACAAGGTGTGGCCCAGAAACAAAGACTTAAAACAAAAACCAAGTGTTTCTGGAAAAGAGTCAATGTAATACTCATCTTTTTGTTTTGTTTTGTTTTGTTTTGGGGGGCCACACCCAGTGATGCTCAGGGGTTACTCCTGGCTATGCGCTCAGAAGTCACTCCTGGCAGGCACGGGGGACCATATGGGAACCGGGGGATCGAACCGTGGTCCGTCCTAGGCTAGCGCAGGCAAGGTAGCAGGCACCTTACCTCCTGCGCCACCTCCCGGCTCCCAATACTCATCTTCAATCTAGGTGAGAGATCAATTCTGTCTGAAGAGGGTATTAAGAAATAAATAAGGTAAATGTCAGGTATCATGTATTCTGGGTCTAAGAAAAATGCCTTATATTAGAATAAGAAATTGAATTAAATTAATTTAAATTATTCTTTTCAATTTAAAATTCTTTTAAATTTAAATAAAATTAAATTATTCTTATTTTCTTCATCATAGCCAATTCTTGAAATTTTATTCTTCCTTCATAGTTTTTACAGTCAGAAATTAAAATGTAAAGTTAAAAATTAATAACATAATTGCTAAGCAAAAATGAAGCAGAATCTTATTCTTATCAAATCTTAGATATAGCACCTGAAGTCACAATTGTTTGCGACGCAAAGCAAAATCACAGGCAAAATTAAACGATGACTTTTTTTAATGTTTGAATATAAAACAAATTAGAAAAAAGTAAAAGATTCATGAGATTCAATACTGTTTTTTCTTTTTATCCATCTGCCTTTCTAATCAATTTCCCTTGATATTCAATGCTTCAGCTCATAACCAGATCAAATCAGCATCCTACTGTTAACACAGATTTAGTGGACCATATGATTGCCAAGGGACAGCATAAAGCTGATGTAAGTTACACAAACTAAATTATTCTAAGAAGCTACATAAACCAACTCCTTCAAAAAGCTAGCTGTTCATGAGGCTAGAGCAATGGCACAGTGGCACAGTGGTAGGGCATTTGTCTTGCACATGGCTAACCCAGTGTTAGCCATGTGAACTGCAGTTCATCCCAGCATCCCATATGATCCCCCAAACCAGGAGCAATTTCTGAGCGCATAGACAGGAGTAACCTCTGAGTGTCACTGGGTGTGGCCCCTCAAAATATAAACTAGCTGTTCTTATAAATATACCAGCAATTAAAATTGGAATTCTTCTATTTGTGACTTTTTTCCAAATACAATCCACTAAAGACTTACCTGCAGCTACAATGATAACATCAGCCAGTTGAGTATGGATCTTCAGCTGTTCTTTAGGTGTATATCTGTGAGCTATGGTTACAGTTGCATCACCTGGAATGCAGAAGAATTACCATTATATAATTACTAAAAAGTTCAAACACCCAAATCAAGAGGAATTTCTGTAACATCTTAAGAACTAGAAAACAGCACTGAAGTTTTTAAGCCACGTTGGAGCAAAAACTAGAGAATGCTGGATGACCCCAAACATTGCATGCTTCCTTTGACCAAATACCAAATCAATTGAAGGGGTTAGGAATAGTATAATAGGTTAAAGTGCTTGTCTTGTACAAGCTCAACCTTGCTCTTACCCCTGGAACCAATGTATAGTCCCCCCACCCACGTCCTTATAGAAATGATACCTGATAACAAAACTAAGAGTAAACTCTGAACACAAGCTGCATAATCCAATTCCCACAAAATCAAGAAAATAAAATTAAATAAAATGAAACATCCCTATCCCTGAGCATCACTGAGTGTAGCCCCAAAACAAAACAAATATCAAAATAAATTTCTAAAGAAAGCTGTTTTTTCAGGTAAGGGTATACTAATTAACTAAGGAATGAATAGGAAATGTGGGCTAAAAGATAAAAAGCAAATAAAACGTAAGATGACTATGAAAGTATACATTTTGGAAATAAAGAATAAATTTGCATATGCAGGAAGCATTTTCATATACTTCAATGAAATGACAAGTGAATAAGCAAGCTAGTAATCTGGAAAGTTTAAATGTATGTAGCTAGGGCATAACGGGAAGGCACTTTCTGTTTGTTTTTTTTAAAAAAGAGGTAGATTTTGATAACTATTGCTTTGTAATACAGTTTAAAATTAGGTAAATTAATGCCTCCCATATTCCTTTTCCCAAGGATTGCTTTAGCTATTCATGGATACTTATTGTTGCAAACATTTGCTGTAGTTACACAAAAATTCATTGTAAACACAATCAAAATTCATTCGGCATCTGTGTGTTTACATAATAGTTACTTTTAAGTATAGGCAAAATTAATTCCTATTATAATTTTAGTTCAATAGAGAAGTGATAATTTCAATAAAAGGACATTTTTGTCAACTAAAAGCCAAAATCCCCCTAAATATCAGCTCATTATTCTTTGTAAAATAAAGACCAATTTGAATTTTAGTCAGTAACATATGTTATGAAGTTAATGAAATAAATCTACAATTTTGCATGTTTTGTGTTTGGAAGCTTCATCTAGCAGTGCTTAAGGGCTTACACTTGGGTCTGTGCTCAAGAATCACTGTTGGTTGTTCTTGATGGACCACATGTGGTACAGAAAATTGAATACTAGTCAGTCACATACATTATAAGTGCTTTTTATATTGTATGATCTTTAGCCCAAGATTTTTGTTTGTTTGTTGGTTTGTTTTGTTTTTTTTTGGGCCACACCTGGCGGTGCTCAGGGATTATTCCTGGCTATCTGCTCAGAAATAGCTCCTGGCAGGCATGGGGGACTATATGGGATGCCGGCATTTGAACCAACCACCTTAGGTCCTGGGTTGGCTGCTTGCAAGGCAAACACTGCTGTGCTATCTCTCCGACCCCATAGCCCAAGATTTTAATTACTAAATTATACTTGTGGTTTATAATTCACTTTAAAAAAACTGAAGTTTATATGTGCTATTGACATTCAAAATGTTTTAAGAAACAGGAGTCAGTACAGCAAACAGGCACTTTGGTCAATTCTCTGTACCCTATGTGGTCCCCAGAGTCTGCCAGTAATAATCCTTGAGCACAGAGTCAGAAGTAAGTCCTGAGAACTACTGGGTGTAGTATTTTCCCCCTCAAAAAATAAATAATTTAAATTAAATATTTTAAAAACTTAATAATAGAATTCTAAAAACGTTTGTGTGCCTTGATATTTATTCAATAAACATTATTTTAATATAGATCACTGTAGCTAATCACCTTAGATGATTATAACACACCCTGTTTTAACATTCAGAATACACACCCTGCTTTCCCTAATTCCCTTACCCTGTCTTTACTAAGAACAGAAGTATACACCCTATTGAAATCCCCTCTCACATTCTATCCAATTGGCTGGCAGAGTCCACATGTCACTTTCCCCCTTACTCTCCCCTCATATATATATCCATTTCCCACCTAAAATAAATGGACTTTCTCTCCCCAAAGTGGCTTGTGGATGCTTCTTTGTGGAGAACCAACGTCACCAGTGATTTCAACATACAGTGATTCTTGACCTCACTAGTGACTTTTCCATCTTGGGATCTGACGTTATTGGTTTCATTTACAACTGGCATTTGAACAAGAAGATCCCAACAATGATGAAAAACTTGACCCTCTTGTAGAAAATCACTATGACAACTCTGTCGAACTGGACTGAATGCGCCTTTCCTTTCACTGGAATATTGATGCACATAGCATTCTAAACAGCTTCATGGTGCGCTGGTCCATCTAACTTCATTTCTTACTTTGGACCCCTTGGAGATTCTCCCATGCACATGCCCCAAGAGAAGAAGGGTGCCTTTCCATTGGTGACAAGTTCTCAATCTAAAGGCCTTCCCAGGGCTGATAATTTATCATTCACTACTGGCACTAAATCAGAGAGGACCCCTACACCCACCCCAATCTCCCAAGGGTGAAGAGCTAGCTATAGTCTCTGCAAACTCAGAGTCTGAAAATGGCTTGACCAGAGATACAGTGACCCAAACCAGGAGTCAGAGGGATTAGCCAATGCTGGCAATCCAAGTCCTGGGCACTGTCAAATGGTTCAAAGTCTGGAAAGGTTACAGATTTATCAACAGAAATGATTCCAAGGAAGACGTCTTTGGTCACTAAACAGATATTAAGAGAAACAATGCCAGGAAGTTTCTGTGTAGTATTGGAGATGAGGAGACTGTAGAGTTTGATATTATGAAAGGAAAGAGGGATCTAAAAGTACAAATGTTTCTTAACATGACAAACTGCCAGTGAAAGATAGTCAATAATCTCCCAATAGATGTATGTTCTGCAAATTCATAGAGAGTTTTATGAAAAGGAACTCAGATGTTTTAGACTCATATTACAATGCTCAGTGTAAGGATGTTTAAGAATTTTCAAATTAAGTGTATCTGCAGAATGGTTCTAATGTTTATGTCAGTGTAAGAATGTTTAAGAATTTTCAAATTAAATGTATCTGCAGAATGGTTCTAATGTTTATGTTCAGAGAAGTTCAAGAAAAAAGTGTGATATGTTTAAGACAAGGCTATGGAAAAAGCTGTTTATTTTGAGAATGATGTATGCAAAATCTAATCGATGACACTTTTAAAGCCAACTCTACCCTCACTAGGAATGATTCCTAGAAATTAGCTACAACAGTAACTGACTTATAATTTCATCACCTGGGAGCCGGGAGGTGGTGCAGGAGGTAAGGTGCCTGCTACCTTGCCTGCGCTAGCCTAGGACGGACCACGGTTCGATCCCCCGATTCCCATATGGTCCCCCCGTGCCTGCCAGGAGTGACTTCTGAGTGCATAGCCAGGAGTAACCCCTGAGCGTCACTGGGTATGGCCCCCCCAAAAAAAAATTTCATCACCTTACTTGCAGATAAAAGCTTTTATCCTTTTATTATACTAACTTTTGCTGTGCCTATGAAAACACCACCACCCCTTTTTATCTTTTAGAGACTTCTGCCTTTATCTTAGAGCCTTCAGTCATGAATTACTTTGTTTTACATTATATTTCTGCATTTTTCTATAAAGTTAAGAAGGAGATGTAGTTAATCACCTTACGCACATACTCTTTTATTTATTCATTCATTTATTTATTTATTTTTGGGTTTGGGGTCACACCCAGCAGTGCTCAGGGGTTATTCCTGACTCTACCTCAGAAATCGCCCCTGGCAGACACAGGGGATGATATGGGCTACCAGGATAGAACCACCATCTTCTGCATGCAAGACAAACACCTTACCTTTTTATCTCTCTGGCCCTGACATACCCAGTTTTAACATCCAGAGCACACACCCTGCTTTCCCTAATTCCCTTACTCTGTCTTTCCTAAACACAGAAGCACACACCCTCTTATAATCCCTCTCACATCCTACCTGATTGGCTGACACAGAGTCTGCACCTTAAGCTCCACCTTACTCTCCCCTAATATAAATATCCCTTTCCCACCTGCAATAGACAGAGTTACTCTCCAAAAGTGGCTGGTGGATTCTTCTTTGTGAGTGCTCCTTTTAGGGTAATGAGAAGGTGTTAAAATCTTGCAGTAAAGCAAGTTACTTTTTACAGTTACTTCTGTATTCAGCAGAAGGCTGCAGGGAGATCATCTTTTGCTGGGAATGTTAAGACAGGAACCTGCTTTATAGAGGACAAGTCATCTGAGTCACACTATGTAGTGTATAGTGAGTAGGCAGTAGTTATTTTCTGTTCAAGAAGTTATAATTTTGGTGGGGGCGGGGTTACAAAAGAGGCATTATACACAAGCATGGGTGATTTAAATGGTCACTATTCAGTAGCACAAACTAAGTTGGCATCCTTAAGCTAATGGAATACTTGCTTAAAGGAAACTCATGGTGGATGGAGTGGAGAATCTCATGTCATGAGCCCCAAAGCTTATTAGGATGTTTGAATGCCACTGTGTTCACCATTAGATCACTATATATTATTTTAATTTCTATTGATGTAATAACCTACTCAGTTTCTCCTTCATTCAAAATAAATGCCATTAACTGTAGCACATTTTTTCTTTTCGACTCTAATGTGAGAAAGCAAGAGAGCTTACATATGTCTCTAAAAGAGGTTTTTCCCCTTTCAAGATTGCATTGGTTTTACTATTAATTGCTACCAAGAGAATATAGAATCTGATTTAATTCAAATATTTTTAGAATAAATATCTTCTTCATACTTTGGCCCACGGGCCACATACTGTATTTGTTCCCATTTTGTTTCTTAACTTCAAAATAAGATATATATGCAGTGTGCATAGGAATTTGTTCATAGTTTTTGTTTCCACTATAGTCCGGCCTCCAACGATCTGAAAGACAGTGAACTGACTCCCTGTATAAAAAGTTTGAGGACCCCTGTAGAATATCAAATCTAACTTGCTCCCAAAAATACCTATAAGAAAAAGCAGAACTTAGGACCAAAGCAATATCACGGTGGGTAGAGAATTTGTCTTGAATATGGCCGACCTGAGTTCAATCCCTGACATCCCATAATGTCAGTCCCCAAAGCTTGCCAAGAACAAGTTCTGAGCACAGAGCCAGGAGTAACCCCTAAACACTGACAGGTATGGACAAAAACCAAAAAATAATAGTTATGAAGTCACATTTCAAAAATCATGCCTGAGTGATAGCACAGTGGGTATGGAGCTTGCCTTGCTCACAGCTGACCAGGGTTTGGTCCCCAACAGCCTATTTGGTTCCCTGAGCCAACTATGAGTGATTCCTAAGCTCAAAGCCAGGTGTAACACCTGAGCATTGCCAGGTGAGTCCAAAGATTCAAAAAAAAATCATAGAAGCTTTATAAATTTTATGATTATGTGAATTATATAGTCTAGGTTTAATTCCTCAAAGTAAAAATAAAAGTATATATTGGATTATATAAGCTAGGTTTAATTCCCCAAAGTGAAAATAAAAGTAAATTCAAATGAAAATAAACAAGACCTCAATTTCCTGAGTCATGTTATTCTAAACCTTCCAGCTAGTATGATAGCTTATACATGATAATGAAAACAATAATAATTATCATAGCTCACATGTATAAAGGGATATATGTATCAAGCTAGTAATTAGTCTTTTATTCATATCACTTAATTTCACAGTAACTCAGTGAAGAAGGCATTATTTCTAATTGCAGATAAGTAAAGCAATGACTTTTCTAAGAATACAAGGGACCAGTAGAGAGGTTAGAATTCCAGTCTTTGCTTCTAACTATAGAGACAGCTCCCATCTTCCTAGCCATTATCTTCTACTTTTTTGTGTGGCCTTGAGAAAGCGATCTGTAAGTCTCTCATTTCCTTTAACTCTGCAATCTGAATTATATTACTGAATGCCAGAATTGTTCAGAACTAGGTTTATGAAAAAGTAGTCTGCAGGTCAATTGTATCACATTATGCTATTTATTCAATATATTTATTATGCTAGTTATTATTTATTACCGATGAGGCAAAGAAATAAAATATTGAAATTGGGTACATTGCATAACAAGGTCTGTGAAAGACAGTTCAAAATCTGGATCACATGCTTTACATGTCTAAGGGCCCTGAGTTCCAGCTCTAGTAATATATGCCTACACCCAAGCATCTCCAGGTATAGACATGTTGGCACCCAGCACCACAGTGGTGCACAAAGGCAACTCTTAACACTGTGCTATCTATGCTCAGGGCATAGTGGAAGTGGTGGGGTGAGACACTCAAACCAAAGTTATGTTCACTACAGCTACAAGGTAAGTATTCCATGTACTACACAATGTCTAAAGGTCTAAAGCTAAGGTCCTTCTAGAGTTATCTGCATGACAATTAGTCCCCAATTTACTATTATATCTATTTGTGTACATATTTGTACAATATTTAGTTCCCTAAACCTAGGAAAGAGAAATAATAATCAAAGGCTTCAATTTATATATGTGATGTTATCATCAGGCCTATTTTTCCTTAGATCTTTGTGACTTAATTCACCAAAGTTAATACTTATAAATATGGGCTAAAGTAATAGCACACAATGGGGAGGGTGTTTGCCTTGCAAGTGACTAACCCAGATTTGATCCTTGGCATCCCATCTGGTCCTCCGAACCTGCCAGGAATGATTTCTAAGTGCAGATCCAGGAGTAATACCTGAGGGATGCTGCATATTATAAAACAAAACAAAAACTTACAAATATGTATGTGCATGCAGATATCTGTCTACTAATTTTTTTCAACTTTTTTTAAATATCTACAAAATTAGTGATTTAAAAATACATAAAAATAAGAGAAATACCTATTATTTTTAATAATAAAATAATAAAATAAAACACCTATTATTTTTAACAATCCCTTTACTTTTAAGGCAGTTATACCATTAGGTGAAGAATAAAGAAAACTTTATTAAAAGCCCACAATAACTTTTAATATAAATCTAGAGATATAGTACAGTGTGATGGTCACTTGCTTTGCACACAACAGACCAGCTCAATCCTTGGCACCCCATATGGTTCTTCAAGCCCTACTAGTAGTGAGACCTGAGCATCACAAGGTATGATCGGAAAAAGAAAAGAAAGAAGAAAATCATATACATAAGTCATATTTTCAAACATCATTTTTTATAATTTAAAAAAAATAAGAAAATTTTATGAATATAAAAGACTGTCAATGATCCTACTTACCTCCTGGCCGTTCATGTTCTCCATCAGTGTGTAAAAGCATGGCTATGGGCATCCCTACATTCTTGGATCTTCCAGCCACAACCACATTTTTCCCAAATGTTTCGATTCCTTAACACACAGAATTTAATATGAATGAAGATTCAACAAGTATCAAATTAAACATTTAAACAGCAACTAAAACATTCTTTAAAAATGTATCATAACATATGGATTATAAAGTAGTGTGCCTAGAAAGTGCTCACATTATTTATAAATATTTCTCTTTATGTTTCTTGTGTTTATGATTTCTTTTATGATTATATTATCATTAAAAAACACAAATATTTTCAAGTTGCCATTAAATAACTTTTAAACAGAGATTCACATAGTAGTGCAGAGACTTAAAATACATTATATACCAATTATAAAGTAAGAAGATTATAAAAAATGCACATTTAATTGCTACTTAAATTTTAAACAAGTATTAAATAAAATGAACTAATTTTCTAAAATGTATTTTTTTTTGGTTTTTGGGCCACACCCAGTGACACTCAGGGGTTACTCCTGGCTATGCGCTCAGAAGTCGCTCCTAGCTTGGGAGACCATATGGGAAACCGGGGGATAGAACCGTGGTCCATCCTGGGCTAGCGCAGGCAAGGCAGGCACCTTACCTCCAGCGCCACCGCCCAGCCCCTTAAAATGTATTTTTCATATAACTCGTGCACTTTTTTCCATAGGAGAGAAGTATACTATTTTAAATATTATAAATATTTACAAGGTATGAGAAGCAAAGCTTGCAAACACAACACAGCTTACTTATTTGGGGCATATTCTTTCCCTAAATAAACTTAAGTTGTTAGAATTAAGATTTTCGTAAGTACTAACATTTGAAGGGCATGATTCTAGGATCATATTTTTTTTTTAATTTTCTCTCCATTAGAAAATAGCTCATTAGAAAGATAATGCTTCCTAAAACAAAAGCGGCTGTGAGGAGAGCAAGACCACCATTTAAAGAAAAAGGCAATCAGGAATCAACCAACGACGCATCTCTTAAAAACACAGTGTGTGGGACAGTCTCATCACTCGTGGATTTTTATTGATACAACTGGTGCTAGAACAGTGACTCAGGACCCAGGCACCCATTAAGACCCCCAACAATGGTGAGTGCCTTGACCTTCTGGTGGGTAATCACCCTCATGACCTCCCTTGAACTGAACTAAATGTGCAGTGCCCTTCACTAGAACACCTATTCTGAACACGGCAGAGACCCATTCAGGTGGAACAGAAGCAAGCAGTGAAGGAGAGAGAGGTGAAGACTCTGAGCACCTCCCAGAGGCTGAAACCCACAGCCTTCTTCTACCAAAATTACTTTGTGCGAGGACCTTGACCCCCAACCTGCAGAAGCTTATAGAGGTAACTGATAGGAAAGAAGTCAAAGAGAAAACTAAATTGGAGGGGAACCAGCAGCAAGCAGATGAGCAAATTCCTCCAATCCACTCTGGCTCAGGAACCAAAGGCTTTTCCATCCCAGACGACCTTAGCAACCTAACACAGAATTTCCCCAAACTTCCTCTTCCCAGTAATCCCTCCAAGAGACTCCAAGCCCAGCTAAAGCTCAACTGAGGAGAAACTATTTTTCAAAACCTCCTGCACCTGGTTTATCTAAAAATTAAAAAAAAAAAAACTTTCTTCTATGCTAATCTCTTGACTCCATATACACCAGTCACTATATTGCTGGTTAAATTTTGTTTTAATTGGGGCCCGGGAGATAGCATGGAGGTAAGGCGTTTGCCTTTCATGCAGAAGGTCATAGGTTCAAATCCCGGTGCCCCATATGGTCCCCCGTGCCTGCCAGGAGTAATTTCTGACCATGGGCCCAGGAGTAACCCCTGAGCACTGCCAGGTGTGACCCAAAAACCACACACACACACACACACAAAATTGTTTTAATTGTATGAATCTTTTTTTCTGTTTTCTCTGCAAACAGAAAATTTTGTATCCAACTTCAGTGGTTTAATACTAGTTTGCACAATTCTGAGGAAATGTATAATGTTGTTAAAAGTTTTAAAAGTTTTCAGCTGTTCTAGTGAATGTTTTTCAATTGCTATAATTTTTGTTTGTGCATATTTTGTAACAACTTATTCTCAAATTATGTCTGCAAAAATGCTCTAAACTCTTTGTACACAGAAGTCAATGGAAAGAAACTCAAATGTTCTAGACTCATATTGTAGTGCTCAGTGTAAGGATTTAAATTTTTTTTTCAAATTAAGTGTATCTGCAGAAAGGTTTTAATATTTATGTTTAGAGAAGTCTATGAAAAAATTTGTGATATGTAAAAAATATGGAGAAAGCTGATTGTTTTGTAAATGATGTATGCAATTTAAACTTACATCAGAACTTTAAGTTCTGATCTGGAGTTCCAGCCTGTAGCAACAAAAAATGTAAAATAAATCTTTTTTAACTTTTCTCATTTATTTTTGTTTTATTTAAAAAGAAAAGGTGAAAATGTAAGGTGAACTTAGCTAAAACCCTTATCAAAGGTGTTTCCCCAACTTCCTCTACCCAGTAACCTCTTCCTTTGATATATAAAAGCCCATTGGATAGTTACTTTTGTATTTGAATTAACCTTCCCCCTCCAGGTATTAGAAGTTGGTTTGAATAAAGAGAGCAGTCTGGCTTTGGGTGAGCAGAGAGAGCACAAAGCAGAAAGGCCTGAGGCAAAAATCAGGATGACTCCAATGAATATCTTTCCTCACTGTTTAGTTTTATTTCTTCCATGCTATCCTGGTTCATCAGATCTGTCTGCCCAAAGGGTTAGAAACACAGTGCCTGGGCTGATCTCACCAACTTGTGTATATTTTTTATTTTACGCAGCATATTTTGGAGTTTATTTTATTTAATGCTGTGGTCTTGAGGCCACTTCTGGTAGGGCAGTGCTCAGGAGTTACTCTTGGCTTTGCATTCAGGAATTACTCCTGGGAAGGTTAGGGGAAACCATAGAGTATCAGGGATCTAATTTGCATCAGACACATACAAGGCAAGCTCCCTACCTGTTATTAAATTTCCAGCTCATTTTTGTTTTATAAATAAGGTAAAATAGGGCACCAGAGAAATATTGCAGTAAACAAGCACTTGCCTTACATGCAGCTAAAGTTTGATCCCCACATTCTACCTATATGTCATATTAAAATACATTAACTTTCTTGAATAAAAGTAGTGAGATAAACATATGTTTTGAAAAAAAAAATCACTTGCAACAAGATATATCTGCTGTTAATGGAAATATGACATGTATTCCTCATTTTATATTAATTTGAATTTTATGACTATATCTCTATAGATTAAACTTTTATGAATTATATTTTCTTTCCCTAATCAAACTGAGGTGATGCCATCAAGGCAAATACTCGCTTTCATACTTAGCACACATGTCCTATAGATCACAATTACCAACCTGTTCTTTTAATTATTTCCCAAACAGCACTGGCAGTGGCAGGTATAAGGCAATGTTGATCAAGGCACAGTCTTCCAATATTGATAATATGAAAGCCATCAACATCTTTTTCAGGGGCAATTCCATTGCATACTGCTCGTTCGTCCACATGGTCTATAAAGCAAATAAAATTGCTCTGATTTTACAATTGTTAATTATCAGGAAATAAAATCTAAAGATCTCATAGCCAGTATACTTATATTCAGCTTCAGTAAATGTGGCAAATCATCACTTTGTTCCCTGGCTTGACATCAAAATAGTAGGCTTAAATGCTAAGATTTGATGGTTATAATTAACTGTCAAAAAGATACATGCAATAAAGGGCCAAATTAGCTGAGCTCTCCAAAGAAGAAAATTTGTGAAACAAAGCATTATCAGTGAGACCTAACAACTACTAGATAATGTCTTTGCCTCAATAACTTCACATGCATAGAAGATTTCGACCTATTTTTCTATATAAGACATTTCCACTAAAATGTTCTGTTAAGTATTTCTATCATTTTAGATTAAGAAGACAATGCGTCGCCATTCATGCCTAGATTCTACCAAAAATTGTAAATATATATGTGTATATATATAATTTATATATATTACAATTGAAATGTAAAATATTAGTTTTCTATTTGAAAGGAAAAGACCACAACTTGAGCAGTAAATTAATCAAATTAAAGGTAAATGCCAATTATATCATTTTGAAAAAAATAGCTAAAATATAAAATAAAATTTGTACTCTATGCATTCAGTAAATTAGATTACCCTAAACCTAATTAGCTCATGTGCTAAATGTTAAACTATATTTGCTACATAAAAGCATCCATGCCCATTGTACTTTAGAAGCCACTTAGATATAATTTCTTAAATATTATCAAAATACAACGCAAACTTGTTTTTAACAATCTTGATTCTTGGATGTTCTGTGTTCTAAAACTAATATTATTACCATCTAACTTCAAATAGATTTGATTTCTCATTAGATCACCAAGTAATTTATATGTATAAAGTAGTCATTTGGGGACCAGAAAAATAGTACACCTTGAAAGCATCTATTTGCACACAGCTGACCCAAGTTTAATCCCTGTCACTCCATATAATCACCTGAGCATAGATCCAGGAGTAAACCTCAAGCATAAACAGATCTGGTCCTTCTTTTTTTTTTTTTTATTTTTTTTTTTTTTATTTTGGGCCACACCGGCTGTGCTCAGGGGTTACTCCTGGCTGTCTGCTCAGAAATAGCTCCTGGCAGGCACTGGGGACCATAAGGGGCACCGGGATTCGAACCATCCACCTTTGGTTCTGGAACGGCTGCTTGCAAGGCAAATGCCGCTGTGCTATCTCTCCAGGCCCCAGATCTGGTCCTTCTAAAAATTTAGTCATTTCAACAATATTCAAATATAAATTGGATCTTTATAATGTCCCTTCAAGCAATCCTTTTTCCACTTTGAATAATTATATTTTATTATTTTCTCTAACTAGAAGATGATGGATGATTTAGAGCTTATTAAAACTTTAAGTTATTGAAACTAGAGAGATAATAAGCTGGCCAGGTTCTTGTCTTCCACGCACCTGACTTAGGTTCAAGGTTCAACCCTGCATCCCAAATGGTCCTCTGAGCACCACTAGGAATAAGTCCTGAGTGTAGAGCCAGGAGTGACCCCAGAGCATTTCCAGGTATAACCCAAAAAGAAACAAACAAACAAACGAAAACCTTTCAAAGGTATATGCAATTGTTTGAGGATGTGTTTCTGCTTGGCTCTTGCAATGCTGGTATACCCAGGTCATTCCAGAAGAGCTAGGGATCTCCAAAGCTATCTCGGGTAATGTTGTTTGGAATACCACGGGGTGTCAGAAATTAAATCCAGGACAGGAACACACATACAGGAACACATATGCCCTATAGATATCCTCTATCCTAGCGCTTTGATTCTTTCAATGAGCAAAATACTTTAATGGGTCAATATAAAGGAACATAATCAAATGGGCAATGCCCATGTGAAAAGAAACACAACAGTGGTTACTTGAAGGTGAAGATGGAAGATAAGAACAGGAATTAAGGGGCCGGGAAGATAGCATGGAGGTAAGGCGTTTGCCTTTCATGCAAAAGGTCATCGGTTCGAATCCCGGTGCCCCATATGGTCCCCCGTGCCTGCCAGGAGCAATTTCTGAGCATGGAGCCAGGAGTAACCCCTGCGCACTGCCAGGTGTGACCCCCCCAAAAAAAATAAATAAGAAAAATTTAAAAAAAAAGAACAGGAATTAACTGGGAGAGGTGTGAGAAAGTCTCAGCTGATAAAAAATTATCCAATATTTTGTTGTGTTTAAGTTACAAGGGGATTTATATGTTTCAAAATTTGTAAAATTAGCTAATTTAACATACATGAATTTCAATGCATTTGTCAAAAAATTACAGTTGGTACCATAAATTTCAAATAAAAATATAAATATGGGGGCCAAGAAATGGCATGGAGGTAGGGCATTTGCCTTGCACACAGAAGGATTGTGGTTTAAATTCTGGCATGCCATATGGTCCTTCCAGTCTGCCAGGAGCATTTTTTGAGCATAGAGCCAGAAGTAACCCCTGAGCACTGCCAGGTGTGACCCCCCAAAATATATATTAATATTAAATGACAATATTATCTTCTCTTATCAATGTAAAAGATTTGTCTGTCTTTCATTGATTTCTTCCTTTCAGGACTTGAAAATTAGAATGTCAGGCAATTTGTGTGCTAATATTTTGCTTCACACTTTAAGCATAAATATAAAAATCCTTGAAAGTCATTCATTATCTTATGGCATTATAGATCTTAAATTCAATCCCTATCACTGGAAAAAGAAATTCTATCATTTATTCACCATAAAAACATTTACTGAGATTTTACCACCTACTCAGTGGAATTAAATAGATAAAATTATTTCTTTCTGCAGCTTACATCCTAATGTTTTGTCCAATCAAATTATTTAACTACAGCAACAAAGTCAGTTTATTTTTCAGAAAGTTAAGGAGAGAAATACTTTTGGAAATTTTGTTCACAGTTCTCAGGTCAATAAATAGATCTAGTTAAGCAAAAATACATCCCCTTGGTTCTTTATCAACTTTTTAAGATAAAAATAAAACTTTTTAGGTGATTACCTCTTACCCAATATATTCTACTACCTGTTGTACCATCAAGGAGAGAATAGAAAAAAAAGAAATTAAAGCAGCATTTAATTTTACAAAAATCCTCAATCCCCAAATGAAGACACTGGAGTTGTGAGGTAGAACTGGAGATGCTAGACCACACTTCTTTCCCTTGCCTCTTTCTCCCAGAGCCAAAGAAACAGCCCAGCAAGAACTCAGAGGCCTTCTTCAAAGAGGCATTAAAAAATATCAATGGTTGGTGCCAGAGCAATAGGACAATGGGTATAGCATTTGCCTTGCACACAGGGAATACTTGCTGGATCCCAAGCATGTCATATGGTCCCCAGAGAAGGCAGGAGTATGTAGAGCAAGGATTAAGCCCTGAGAATTGCTGGCATGCCTCCAACATAAAACAATAACAACAACAATAAATATATCAGTGGTGCTGAAGACATAGTAAAAGGGTTAATGAATCATGCTCATCCCAGCAACTGATCCTGCCTTGGTTCTATTCTTGGCACTGCAGGTGGTCCTCTAAACACTGCTAGGGCTTACTCTTTAGCACAGAGCCAGAAATAGCTCTGAGCACCACTGAATGTGGCCTAAGCCTTCTTTCCCTAACCCTGAACACACTTGCAAAATAAAATAAAATAAAATATAAAATATAATAAAACAATGGAGTTGAATTTCACACCATGCAATCTTTGCCCTCATGCGAATTTTTTGAATAATTTAAAATGTATATGGAGAGCCAAATATTATCTTGCTCTTCAGAAGGTTTTGAAAACATCATAATTTATTAGTGGTCAATTTGTTTTGCATTATTCAAGCAACTTATAAGTCACTGCACTTGAGATAATGTGTATTTCAATGAGTAAAATACTCCAATAGCTATCATATGCATTATAGTAGGCTTCTTTTACATTCATTAAAAAACAAGATGTGGTGTTTCCTGGACCTTGTTTTCAAACTTTTCAAAGACAGTTCTTCTCAAATTGTTTCCTAATTAATTTCTCCCACCACCACCACCAACTAGAGTCTGATACAGAATTGCATATAGACTGAATTTTAGGTATTTATGAGACTGGTAAAAGGTAAGTAAAGTTAGAAAGCAATCATATAGAGACCTAATTATTTTAATTATTTACCACAGAGAAATAATAGATTTTTGTTTGTTTGTTTTGGTCACACCTGGCAGTGCTCAGTAGTTAATCCTGGCTCTATACTCAGAAAGCCCTCCTAGCAGGCTCAGAGGACCATATGAGGTGCCAGGATTTGAACCACTGTTCAGCTAGTACAAGGCAAACACCCAACTTCTGTGTTAATCTCTCCAGCCCCCAGAAATAATAGATTTTAACATTTCTCTTACTGAGGTGAAAAAATAAACTTCAAATTTTGTTTGTTTTTTCTTTGATTTTTAGTGAACAAAACAATTCTTTCTGAAAGAAATTTAAAGAAGTATAAAGAAAGAGAAAGAAGATAATTGTTTGAGAGAGATATAGGCTTTTCCATAGTAGAAAAAAAAAGCCGACAATTACTTTTTGAAAATAATTTCTCTGAATTGTCTTAATCAGCAATATTCTGCACCCTTAAAAATTAATCTGGGTTTTGAATTAGGGCAATTACAGCACAACTGACTTGGGTTCCAGCCCTGGCATCATATATGGCTTCCCCAGACCTGCCAGTTGTGATCCCCAATACAGAGCCAAGAATACAAGAATAATCCAAAATATCAATAAAAGCAAAAGTTGGTTCTTTGAAAAAATAAGCAAGATTGATGAATAATTAGCAAGACTCATGTAAAAAAAAAAGTAAAGAGAAACTTAATAACCCAAATTAGAAATGAAAGGGAGAAGGTGACTACAAGCATTACAGAAATTCAAAGGGTAATCAGAGTTTCTTTTGAGAAACTGACACAAAAGAAGAGAAACTAGAAGGAAAGACTAATTCTTGGACTCCTATACTTTCCCAAAGTTTAACCAAGATGATATGAGCATTTGAATAGAACTATCACTATTGAGAATATTGAAATGGTAATCAAAAAGTTCCCCTAAATAAAAGTCATGGCCCAGAAGAGTTCACTAATGAATTCTTTTGAACCTTTCAAGAGGACTGCTACGTGGAGACCAGTTACACTAGTATTCTGGGTGGGGGGGAGAGCAGGAGAGCAAAGGAGGGAGATATGGGAGACATGCTGGGAACAGGAGTGGAGGGAGGACAACATTGGTGGTGGGAATGCCCTTCATTCATTGTCACTATGTACGGTAAATAATTCTGTATAATGAACTTCAGTCACAATAAAAACTCAAAAGAAAAAAAAGAGGACCTACAGACAATCCTTTTCAAGTTTTTCCAGAAAATTGAAGAAAAATAAACATTCCCAAATAGTTTTTATGAAGTTAACATCACTCTGATACCAAAAGCAGGAAAAAAATTCCATTATCTAATTGTTTCATTTTTTTAAATTTTATTTTGACCAGATTGGCTTACATATCTTTCATAGTAATATTTTAGGTCCATATTAACATTGAATCGGGGGGATTCCTATCACCAAATTTGTCCTCCCTCCACCCCCATTCCCAACTTGCATCCCATATACTCCACCCTCATTCCCTAGGCTGCTAGAATAAGTGGTCCCCTCTGTGTCTAGCTTACTACTTAGTTATCATATATCTGTTTGGTCCTGGTACTCTCTCTTATTTCCCCCTCTATTTGAGAGGCGGAACTAGATAGTTCAAGTATGTGATTTAGTTTGAAGAAAAGAAAAGCAATAAAATGGGGTAAAGATCAAATAAGCGGAAAATGGGCTGAGTCCTTCTAGAGACTCTCAGCCTCTCAGTTTGAGAGAGGAAAGGAAAAAAGGAATTGAAACACTACAATAATTCAAAAAGAAATATCAAATAAAATATCCAGTGAGCACTACAGCAATAAAGACAAGCACCACATAATAGTCTTGGTCCTGAAATAAAAACATGCCAGAGCGCAAAAAGAAAGAAAAAAAAATAAAATTGGAGAGATCAACTTCAATATCTACACCAAAATAAAGATGTCAAAAAATAAATTAATAGATAAATAAAAAAATTACTTTGTGCCTTTTTTTCCCTGCATAGGCACAGTAAATTTGTAAAACTAGAGCAATTAAAACTGCCTGGTACTGGAATAATGACAGCTCTCTGATCACTTGGTCAGAATCAAATATCCAATGACAAAATCCAACAAAGGTACGGATAGTTAATTTTTGATAAAGGAGCTGAGAACATGAAATGGAGTAAAGATAGCCTCTTCAACAAATAGTCCTAGGTAAACTGGATAATTACATGTAAGAAATTAAAACTCAATTCATTTATGACTCCTTACACAAAAGTCAATTCAAAGTGAATCAAAAATCTAGAAATGTGACCAGAAACTCTAAGTTACATTGATAAAGAAAAAAAAAAAAAAACA
>PVKC010003916.1:0-15692 GCA_004027635.1 Crocidura indochinensis
CCCAGTTCTCTGGCTTGGAAGTCAGTCTGTCCCCAGTAAATCAATCATGGCTTGTCATGTTAAATGACTCAAGAGGAGATCTCAGAACAAAGAAATTTTATTTTGTTTGGTTTGTTCTGATTTTGGGCCATACCTGGCAGAGCTTAGGCGTTGCTCCTCTCTCTGCACTCAGGTATCACTGCTGGTGGTGCTCAGGGGACCTTGTGGGATGCTAGGGATGGAACCTAGGTTCTTCCTATGCAAGGCCAGCACCCTCTCCATTGTGCTATTCCCTGGTATTTCTTTCTTTCTTTTCTTCCTTTCTTTCTTTTCTTCCTTTCTTTCTTTTCATTTTTACCAGGTGTCACACCTGGTGGCACTTCGGGCTTACTCCTGGCTCTGTGCTTAGAAATTGATACTGGCACTGGGGACCATATGGGATGCCAGGATTCGAGCCACCGTTCTTCCTGGATCGGATGCATGCCCTATCACTGTGCTTTCTCTCCAGCCACTCCCCTGGCATTTTCTAAGAGAAGCCCTGGAAGTTCCCAGCAGGGAGGCCCAGGGCTGAACTCAGAGAAACCTGTCCCCCTTGATCCTTTTCCTGGTGCATGAACATCTGCAAAGGAGGAGGTTCAGGAACCTCAAACCCTGGCTGGGAAACTGGCACACAGGAGCCACAGAGCCTCAGTCCTATCCCTGGTGCCACTTTGTCAGTTTAGAATCTCTAGAATTTGGGGCCAGGGGTGGCACTAGAGGTAAGGTACCTGCTTTGCCTGCGCTAGCCTAGGACGGACTGAGGTTCAATCCCCTGGTATCCCATATGGTCCCCCCAGCCAGGAGCGACTTCTGAGTGCATAGCAAGGAGTAACCCCTGAGCATCACCGGGTGTGGCCCAAAAACCAAAAAAAAAAAAAAAAGAATCTCTAGAATTTGTGGGGAATCACCCCAAGTTCTGCTGGGTGTGGTTCCAAAACCCAGACAGAGAGAAAAATGAGTACCCAGTGGGGAAGGTCTGAGGATCATGTCATCTGGGAAATGGGTGCTGAGCAGGGCCATCTCAGGGACTGGGAAGGGAAAAGTGAGGCCAGACCAGCCACTCAGAACCCTAGGATTAGGGTGAGCTTCTGGAAACAGCAGAGTTCAATGAGCTTTGCCTGATTCTATGGCAGGTCCTGTATGTACCCCCCAACACCCCAGCCTTTAGAAGGGACAGGCTTTAGGCTGGACTGGTAGCACAGTGGGGAGGGTGCTGTCATTGCACATAGCTGACCCAGGTTCGATCTCTGGCATCCCATATGATCCCCAAAACACCATCAAGTGTGATCCCATCCACCCAATTTAATTAGTTCATTAGTAGGAAAAATAGAAACTCTAGGCATTGGATATACTCCAATATCAGCAAGAACAGTCCTGTATGATTCCAAATATACAATTCCAAATACATAATTTTCCCTTTAAATAGATAGAAGTTGGGGAGAGAGAAAGGTAGAGGGAGAATGGGAGAGAACTAGGGAGAGGGAAGAGGGAAAGGAGAGGGAAATGGAGAGAGAGAAAGAGAGAGACAATGAGTGAGTGAGAGAGAAAGAGAGAAAGAGAGAGAAGAAAGGTGTCTGCTTTAGTGGCAGGCAGGGGAAGGCAGAGGGAAATTGGAGACATTGGTGGTTGGAAATGATGTACCCTGATACAGGGTGGTTGACATGGTATGACTGAAAAAAATATCATGAGCAACTTTGCAACTATGGTGTTTAAATAAAATAATTTAATTTTTAAAAATAACATTAAAAACAACCCAATAAACACAGGAGCACAAGCTTGACACGTAGTTTGAGCTTGGTATCATACTGCTCCTAAGCACTGTTGGATGGGGCTCCAGGTCAAAGATACAGAGAAAAGATCAGGCAGAGATGGGAAAAAAGCTCACAGTGCAGAAGTACTCATTCTGCATGTATAAGGCCCGAATTTGCCCCTGACATTGCCAGATGTGTCCCCCTCCTCCAAGAATTCTAAAACAGAAGATGAAGACATCATTTATAAATAATGCTCATGTATGAAACATGCTTATTCAAGCCAATGGTACTGCTGCAGATGGGGCAGAGACATCTAGTCTCCCACTGAAAGGTCAACCAGGCTGGGAACGAATGAATTCTGAGCTCAGACAAAGCTAATGTTGGCTGAATGTGTTGGTCCTGAAGAACTAGATAAGGAACTTATTAGGGACTGTGAGCTTTGAGAGGTCACAGGCCAGTGGCTTTCCTCGCCAAACGTGCTTATCACAAGAAAGCAATGCCCAGCCTGCTTTGAAATCGGATACAGTGCAAGTTATGCAAGAGGAAACATATGCTCTTGTCTGCGAGCAACTAGAAACAAAGATATGCTTCCAGCAGGTGAACTGATCAAACACCATGGGCATCTCCTTCCCATGGAATTCTCTTCTCCACAACAAAGGGAAATGAAACTCTTGATCCACACAACCCGTGGTTTCCCCAGCTTTGCTGTCTAACAAGAGAATTGGACTGAGTGGAAAAGCCAGTCTCTAAAGTTTACTGACGATTCCGTCACATTCTCAAAACATAAACTAATTAGTGGACTTTGAACGGGTCTAGTGGATGCTGGTGGGAGGAGAAGTGTGTGGTGGTGGTGGGGAGGTCAAGCAGGAAGCTGGGCCAGAGATGGTTCTAAAGCTAATCATGTACTACACTGTCCTCCAAGCACTTGAGGAATGATCCTAGCCACTGCTGTTTGATGCAAAAGCAAAACAAAAGAGCTATTGTGAGTCTCAATGATGACACTCCCATAAAACTACACAGGCACACCCACAAAAGTTTGGGGAGAAGGAGTGATGGTGTGACCTGAATTAAAGGGGGTGAATTCTATTCATGTGAGTGACTGGTTGTGGTCTTTACTATACAGGCCATAACTTTGGAGGAAACTCAATAGTTCTGCCTGCTTTCTTTTAGAGACATTTAAATCTAAAAACATCTAAAAATGGAAAAGCTGAGAACTCCAGGTTTGACTCCTGGCACCACTAGAAGTGAGCATGGGGCTATGAGTAGCATTGCTAGGTATGACCTTTAAACACGAGCACAACAGAAACAGATAGGATGAGAAAGTGTGAAGGGTCAATGTGCAGGGACGAAAGGAGAGGAGTGAGCACAGTTGAGACTGGCTGGGCAGGAACCCTTTGTGGTCTGGATGGTGGGCTTGGGTGTCTGAGGTTGGCCCCCTAGGCCTCAGTTCCTGATCTTCCTGCTCTCCTGAATCCCTTCTTACACTGGACGTGACAGTGGAAGTGACAGGGAAATGACATGTCACTCTAGTCCTGCTATTACACAGTGGTCACTGTTTCTCTTTTTTTGAGATCCTAGTGAGAACCCCAGGGTGGGATGCCAGGATCCATTGCAATTAGCATTTTGGTAGTTTCTTTGCTTGGGGGCCATTCCCAATGGCGCTTCCAGAGAACTCTGGCTCTTAATGGTGCTTCAAGGAACTACTGTGTTGGTAATCAAACACAGAAGCATTTGGGCTTCAAATTTACAGGGCCTCATGCCCCTACTCAGACAAAAAAAAAATGACCCTTGGCTCCAGCACCCTTAGAGTTCATAGAAAGTTGTTTGCCAATTGCAGCCCCAGCTAGTACTGTCCCCATCTCAGAGCACCCCCTTTCTACCCCACTCCCCAAACCTACAACCTCACGCACTGAGGCCAGAGTCTTCCCATGGAGCCACCACCCAGGTCTTGGCTAACACCTGGGTGCTCCAAGGAGAGAGAGTCACTGGATACCAGGCTGCTCCTGAGTCCTGTTCCAACAAAGGACCCAGAGAGTACACCATGACAATCGACTATAGGGTTTCTTAGCCTTCCAGAAGCTGATACTTGTAATTTGGGGAGTTGGTTTAAGTCAGTATTTTATTTTAGTTTTCCATTTGGAGGCCAATCCTCAGGACCTTCTCCTGGCTCTGCACTCAAAAATCATTCCAGGTGAGTTCAGGGAACATTATAGGATTGCGGCAATCGAACCCAGGTTGGCCTTGTACAAGGCAAATGCCCTCCGCACTGTGCTATGACTCTGGCCCTCAAGCCAGTTCTTCACACTTCGAGGTCCACATTGCGCACTGGATCTGCCTTCACATTTCAGGCTACTGGGCGCCCCATACCCCTTTGCCTACATCTTGCAGTATCTCTGAACTGCCCTGGGAGCAGGATTCCTGGAAGTTCAGCTACAGTGCCCAAGAAGAAGTTGCCATGTTGTCCAACTTTCCATGTCCATGTGGTGGATTTGACCTTTGAGTACCTTCCTGCTGACGGTCCTCTCAAGAACAGAGGGTGAGATCTTTTGGTTGGAATCTAAGTTTAGATTTCAGGTGCATCTGACAGGACAGATGCAATAGCTTGGGGTTTTTTTTTTTTTTTCATTTGCGCTGCTATTCTGATTGATGCTGGTCATCAGTTCTCCCCATGACTATAATTGAAATTTGCTGTCTGAGGGGCCGGGGAGAGCTCCTCTCTACAGGGGAGTTGGGCCTTTCCTTGATTTTAAAATTTGAATTTCTGTTTGTGAAGGAGTATCTTTTACTCCAGGTCATAAAGCCTCTTACTTTCATCCAGGTGTTGTTTCGAAGTTCTGTGAGTTGGATCTCTCTGGAAAGCAGGATCCTGCTATGTCGCGGCCCTCTCGGGAGTGAAAAAACTCCTGAGAGGAAATCATGCCAGAAAGGCCCGCTTTGAGAGTCACAAGTAAGCTGACCCTTTGCGTGGATGGTCTGAAACATAATTTCATAAGAGGCTGTGATAATTTCACCCTTTCCCTTTAAGAAAAAGCTAGCATCAGAAAATTCCTTCTGCAGTAAGAAAGGTAGTACCAAAACCGCCAGGCCAAAACTATGCACCCCCACTGAGCAGTCTCCCTGACTTGGCGCCAAAGAAAGTTTTCCCTTTTTCCTCCAAGCTCAATAATGCATAGCTAGTTTCGATGTTTTACCCAAAACACAAAACATCTCCTCTCTTCCTGATAATTGCTACTTACTCAATATTTTTCACTCCCCCATTAGCTGTCTGCCTTTTTCTACTTCCTAATTACTACCTGGGTTTCACTTTCTTTGTTTCCAACCGAAACTAAAGGAACCCCCAAAACAGAAACTCCTGGTCTTTTTAAGATGCAAAATTTCAGCTAGCATCCGTTGTCTTTCCTCAACTCTGGTTTCTCTACCTGCCACTTCATATGCTAATTCTAGCTTCAATTTCAGTAATTCAACCCCTTTTTCTTTTCTTACCTGGCTATGCCTCGCCTTGCATTCCAGAGTTTACTTTATAAGGCTGAGCTAATTTTTAATAAATTTGCCCTCGCTTCATTTCATGCGTGGACCCCATACAAACTGTGTGGTCTCTCATTTCTATATTAATATTTCTGTTAGCAAGCCTTCCTCCGTCAGGCTCTTTCCGTGAGATACAAGGACTCATGAATGCATAAATAATTTTTGTTGCAGACATTAGCCGTCTGCAACACAGCTAGGTGCTCCCTAAATAGCTTTTGTTTTTTCTTTGGAATGTTTCTTTGAAAACAGATTTCAGGGCTTCGCTATCAGACACTCTATCTTGATTTGTCCTTTCTTCTATTGCAGAACTTTACATTGTGGATCGCTGGCTTCCTGCCCTTTTACTTACTAATTCCCCACTATTTCTGTGCAAAGGAGATGATAACAAGTTTGGGGCCGGTGAGGTGGCACTAGAGGTAAGGTGTCTGCCTTGCAAGCGCAAGCCAAGGAAGAACCGTGGTTTGATCCCCCGCATCCCATATGGTCCCCCCAAGACAGAGGCAATTTCTGAGCGCTTAGCCAGGAGTAACCCCTGAGCATCAAACGGGTGTGGCCCAAAAAGCCAAAAAAAAAAAAAAAAGGAGATGATAGCAAGTGTAAATATCAAGTTTGGGGCCAGAGCAATGGCACAGCAGGGAGGGCTTTTGCCCTCCTGGTTTGATCTACAGCATCCTATCCCTGAACCTGCAGAAGTAATTTCTGAGCATTGCCAAGTATAGCCCAAAACAAACAAACAAATCAAACTTTCCTGCCCCGCCTTTTCTTGTCCCTATTTTATTTTTTGTTTTATTTTAGGGAGCTGGAGGGATAGATTAGCAGATAGTGTGCTTGCCTTACTCGAGGGTGGCCTAAATTTGATTTGTAGCACCCCACAAGAATCTCTGAACTGAGCCAGGAGTGGCCTCTGAGCGCTGTGTACCCCAAACCCTGTAGCACCCCTGAAAAGGGAAGCTTTCTCTTTCTGCAATGTCATCTACTTTACTTTCAGAACTTCGAGGATTTTTCCCACCCCTGCAAAGGGAATCTGCAGTTCACTCCTCAAGCGTTAGAGGGAACATCCATAACCCTGCGCTTGTTTAGGTGCAAACTCTGTATCTATTGCACTTTACCTTCCCCTTTCCTATTTTTATCCTAAAATTCTAACAACAGACATTGTATTAAAGGCTGGGGACAAAGCCTTGGCCCCAGGGTTTGCTGTTCCAGGAATAGCTGTGATGGATGAGCTCAGGATCTTGGTTGTTTTTGCTGGCTTGTGCTTCAGGAGAATGGGAGGGAGGTGCTGGAGTGATCCAGCACTTCACTGCACCCTCTGGACTCTGAACATGGAATGGTAGGTGGGGCACCAGGGAACTGCTGGAGAAAACGAAGACAATTGAAAAACGAAGGAAAGCCTCGCCATGGTCTGCATTTTTTTTTATTCCTTTGGGTCATCTCAAGCCGTTTCCGGAAACCTAAGGTACCCTCCAGGGTCTTCAGTCAACCAGGCTGCTGGTTCAACGTGAGGTCTTGAGTTTGACGGTGCTGAGCACTCACCAGAAACTTCAGGGTCCTCCTGAATCTCACCTGATGGTGCTCAAGGGAACCAGGTAGATCCAGAAACTAAACTGAGTCAGGTGCCAGTTAAGCCTTAGCCCAGAAAGTTCTACTATCTTCCGGCCTTGAAAGTTGCCATTGTAACTTACACACTAGCAAGGACCAGGGAGATGAGGTGAGGAAATAAAGTGAATGTTGTATATGAAGGAATTCTAGCCCCTGCCGTGCTAGCCTGGCAGAGATCATTCCCAAGCATGTCCATTCAGGGGCTGCTCCCAAACACTAAGTAGGAGTATCCCCCAAGCATTGCCAGGGATGACCCCAAACATAACCAAAGTACTGCCAGGAATTCCATCTCACAGGAATTCAGATCAAAATCATAACAAAGGACTGGAGAGAGAGAGCACAGAATGAAGGTGCTTGCCTAGCAACCACCAGCCCAGGTTCAAATACTGGCATCCCATGTGGTCCCCTGAACACTGCCAAGAGTGACTCTTGAGGGGCCCGGGAGATAGCATGGAGGTAAGGTGTTTGCCTTTCATGCAAAAGGTCATCGGTTCGAATCCCGGTGCCCCATATGGTCCCCCGTGCCTGCCAAGAGCAATTTCTGAGCATGGAGCCAGGAGTAACCCCTGAGCATTGCCGGGTGTGACCCCCCCCCCAAAAAAAAGAGTGACTCCTGAGCACTGCTCCACATGGCCCCAAAGCAAACCAACCACCAAGCAAAATGATCACAAAAATTTTAGATCCCGCTTGTTCCTTAGTAGTACAGAGCAAGAACTGCGTATTTGTGTGTTGACCTTATTTTCTGCAACTTTGCTATAGTCTCTTTCTTAGTCGCTCAGGAGGGATCTAGTCTTATAAATTCTGTCCAAATTACTTTGGGTTGCTCCTAGCAGTACTTTGCTTTTATTTTGGGGTCATCCCTGGCGATGCTTATGGGATACTCCTACTTAGAGTTTGGAAATTGTCCTTGGATGTGCTGATGCCTGGGAATGATCTCTGCCAGGCTAGCACAGCAGGGTCTAGAATTCCTTCATACACAACATTCACTTTATTTCTTCACCTCATCTCACTGTTCCCTTTGTGAGTTTTTCCACATAATTAATCCTCTAGCAATCATGCCAGCTATAGACATAATTTTGTTCCTTTTTCCTATTTGCATATTGTTCTTTTAAAACGATTTTGGGGCTTCTACCTGGCTGCTAGGCACTTACTACTGGTTCTGTGTTTAGAGATCAATTCAAATGGAATTTTGGGGATCAAGCCTGGATCAGCTGCTTGCAAAACAAGTGCCCTCCCTGCCGCCCTCTCTCTCCAGCCCTTGCATACTAGCAGTGTACTTTCCTCATTATTATCACATTGTTGCAGCAGTTGGGACTCATGTGCTGTGGCAAAGTGTGGTGAGAGGGACCCCATGGCTGGATTCCTGGTCTGGTGGTGACAGCTTCTAGCTTCTAGCCCAGTGTTGGTGCTCACTGTTTCATGCCTTTATTTAGCTGAGGCTGCTCTAGTTTAATGGCTATGGGATTTGTCCAGCACCCTTTCTGTCCATTGGTCTATACTTTTCTGTCTCATTAGCAGTGGGGCATAGGAACTGATTTGAGCTCAGTTCTGGGATTTGCTTTCTGCAGTGCTGGGAGACCATGCAATGTTCAGGACCAAACCCTTTCATCCCTTAAATTACCAACCATAGACCTCTCCCAGCTGTGGGAGGGTCTCCCTTTCCTGGTGAGAGAGGAAGGAAGTTGGGGGAAGGGTAGCATGCCCCAAGACATTGCTGGGGAACATCAGTCTGGACAAGGAAGTTTTTCCCAGTCCAAATAACTGCAGCGTTTCTCTTTGTCCTTGTTGGTCCTAAGAGCTCTGCTGCGCTGTCACACTAAGCTTGATCACATGCTTTGCATCAGGAAATTGCTCCCTGAAACCTCGGGTCCTCCAAGCATCACCAAAAAGCAAGTAAAAGTAGAATGTGGTGTTGATCCTGACCCAGGGACAAGCCCTGAGCACAGAGCCAGGAGAAAGCCCTGAAGACTACTGGGTGTAGTTCTGTAACAACAAAATCATAAATTAATAAAACTACAAGGGAGCTAGAGAAATACTGTATTTGCCGGCATATAAGACGACTTTCGAAACGAGAAAAAGTCAACCGAAAATCGGGAGTCCTCTTATATGCCAAGTATATCCCAAAAAATGTCTCTATATGAAGCTAAATGAAAATCATCTGGATATTGCCACAAAACGAATTTTCAAACTCGATCCTGCACCAATCACTGCAAGGCTGCTCGGATCGCCTCTCTAACTCGGCCAATCCAAGCAGGCTTTTGATGCATGCAAATTAGACAATGTTCTGGCCCTGAATCTACACTGTAAAAAGCCTGCTCAAATGGGCCAGAGTCAGAGAGGAAGTCTATTATAGTATACCCTTTGAACCTTTGCTTGTTGTGATTGGCTCACTGTGGTACATACAGTTGCAGCACAGGAACTTTCTGTCTTATACAGTGACTATAGGCCTAAACTGTTTTAACTGTAAAATTAGGGGGTCGTCTTATATGGTCAGTCGTCTTATACGCTGGCAAATATGGTAGTAATGTGGAGAGGGCACTGACCTTGCACAAAGCTAACCTGTGCTCAATGCCCAGCATGCCATATGATCTCATGTGATCACACCCTCCAGGAGTGATCCCTGAGCAGTGAGCCAGGAGGAAGCCCTGAGGTATGGCCCCCAAACAAACCAAAAAGTGTCTGTGAAAACCTTTGCTCCAAATTGTAAGTTTGAATTTTTCTTCTTTCTTTTTCTCTTCCTCATATAATTCAATCTGAACAAAAGGTATTCTTGCATTATTGTCCTGGTTACCTTACTTCTATTTAAAGCATGTATATAAATTGATCAAAATGATAAAGGCATATGAAACTTTTATGACATAATGAGCATAATTGCATTGGAAAGAATCATTTAATGAAATGAATGAGAATTGGTTTCTAGGTGGTTCGTGCACTAATGGCTGAATATGTTTCAGCCCTGGAATGTAGCATTCAGCCCTGCTTCTCTTTCCATTTCAGCTTCCATGGCTTTCTCACTGGAAGACTTGATAGAAACAGGCCATTTTTCATTTTGGCTGTGATATCCAATTCTTGGCTCTCTTTGGAATTATGTGCTCTGAAATCCATCATAAACCCATCATTACAAATTTTTTTTTTTAGTTTTTGGGTCACACCCGGCAGTGCTCAGGGGTTACTCCTGGCTCCATGCTCAGAAATTGCTCCTGGCAGGCATGGGGGACCATATGGGACACCGGGATTTGAACCGATGACCTTTTGCATGAAAGGCAAACGCCTTACCTCCATGCTATCTCCCAGACCCCTACAAATTATTTTAAACATTTCATTTGTTAAAAGAAAAAAATGAGAAAATTCTCTATTTAACTTAGCCTTTGGTACCTAGTCGACAAAGACACTTATTTCTCGTTTTCTGGGAGCTCTACTAGCATAAAGCTATCTAAGGAGCATCCCTTTGAGAAGACAATTTCTCCAAGAAAGCAAGAAAAGTCTTGATCTTTCTATGTTTATAGTCTGAATCTGTGGCCTGACTTTGAGCTCATTAGTGTAAGGGACTCCTTTTTTGGTTTCAAAGGAGAATTAGCCTTATTCTAATAGACAGAATACTGTGACATAGACCTGAATGTGGCAGTTATGTGGCCTGTTCCACATAGACCTGAAGGAAGCCAGTGAAACTCCTCAGGAGGAAAGGATTTGGCCTTGGGATTGGCAGTTCCTGGGTCAGAAGTCAGAGTCCTTGGCTCAGCAATGAGCCTCCTTTACCTCCTGGAAGGCCTGCCCTTACTTCTTTTTTCTAGGATCCAAGAAAGGTTAGGCCCTTGTAATTGTGTTTAAATGAAATAACTAAATAAATAAAAAGACAAGAACAACCATTTCTGGCACAAATGTGGGGAGGAAGAGACTCTCATTCACTGCTAGTGGAAAAGTAGGCTGCTCTGGCCTTTTGAAAGATGAAATGAATATTTCTCAAAAAACTAGAGATTGAGCTTCCATATGATCCAGCAATAACACTATTAGGAATATACCCCAGGAACACAAAAACACCATAAAGAAAAACCATCTGAATTCTTATGTCTATTACAGCACTATTTACAATATCCAGAATCTGTAAACACTCAACAGATAACAGAGTAGTGAATAAAGAAATTATGGTACATGTGCACAATGAAATATTATGCATTCACTAGGAAAAATGAAATCATGAAATTTGCTTATATATGGTTGGAAATCAAGAGTATCATGCTGAGTAAAATGAGTCCAAAGGAGACAGATAAACAGAATGATCCTACTCATTTATGGGATATAAAAAATATAAAGTTGGTAATACTATTCAGAGATAATAGAGATGAGGACCAGAAGGACCAGTCCATGATAGGAAGCTTGTCACAGAAAGTTGGGGATACAGTTATGGCAGAAAAGGGAGCACTGTGACAATAAGAATTGGAAATGCTCACTCTGGACAAGAAGGTGCTGAAAGGAAATGAAGTGATATGCAGATATTCCTTCAGTGATTATAATAATATTGCAAACCACAGCAGAGAGAGGAGAGAGAGAGCTTCCACAGAGGAAGCAGGGGAGATATGGGGAGGGAAAATGGGCGCTGGTGAAGAGTATTGGAAGCTGTATGACTGAAACTCAATCATGAACAACTTCGTAACTGAAAAATAAACAACTGTATTACTAGTAACCTTGCAAACCAGTGTTTAAATAAAGTAATTAAAAGTTTGTTTTTGTTTTTTTTAAGAAAGGGTTTGGGGAGGTGGGTGGAGAGAGGAGAGGTAGCACAGCTAGTGAGGAGGGTGCTTGCCTTGATCACAGATAACTGGGCTCTAGCTCCGGCATTCTTTAGAGTCCTCCAAGCCTGCCAGAATCAGGAGAATGCAGAATCAGGAGAAACCCCTGAGCACCGTAAGTGAACCCCTCCCAAATAACAAAAACCAACCAAACAAGCAAAGCAAAAGATGAAAGCTTGTTTGATCCAGAAGCCTAGTCTTTCTGGGGTGGTGCTGGCTGAGCCTCAGAGGCACAAGGACAATTTCTACCCCAAAGGGAGGGTTTCCTAGTAGCTTGGACCCACTACCAGGAGCCTGAGAAGCTTAACTTGGTCCTCTCACAAGGCTGCTGTCCTTGCAAATGCCCCTTTGGAGTCATGAAGTGTGGACTCTGGGTCTGAGGATCTGAAGGATGGTAGACAAAGACTGGTAGACTATGCTTCTTTGAAGTTCTCTAAGATTTACAGTCTGTGTGGGGTGTGTGTGTGTGTGTGTGTGTGTGTGTGGTGTGTGTGTGTGTGTGTGTGTGTGTGTGTGTGTGTGTGTGTTGGTTCATTCAACAATTCTGTCTGCACCAATAATCTCATTGACAGATCCTTCCAGACCTGCAAGAACTACAGTCCCAACGAGGGAGCCGGGACCAGGCTTTTGGGTCCCCGCGGGAAGTGCCCTGGTGTCTGGGGAGGACCAGATGACCTCCAAGAGCAAAGTCCCCACTCTGGGCACAGAGCCCCTTTCTCCAAAGCCTCTGCGGATGCTAATGTTTGTATTCAACCTAATTGTCACTCTGAGCTGTGCACCTGTCCAAGAGAGCAAAGCAGGGCCCAGGTCTGTGGGTCCCCAGGTCTCTGCCTCTACCACAGCACCCCATCCTGCCCAGCAGCCCCCAATCTAGAAGGCAAAGCAAATGGGCTGTGGGCAGGGTGACCTCATTGCAGGATTGAGACCTCCCTTCCTTCCTCCCTTCTTCCCTCCCTCCTTTCCTCCGTTTCTCCCCACCCTACCCCGTGCTGTCTATCTGTCTGTCTGTCTCTTTCTGGGTGCCTGTGCACTGAGAGCTCCCAGGACGCTGGGACTGGTCCCAGCTGCAGGGCAGGGCATTTGTCTCCAGGAGTCTAAGGAGGACACAGCCTGGCTTATCCAGACGAGTGAGAAGGGCCGAGTTGAGACAGTGGTGCCATCTAGCGGCACAGCCAGGAGCAGCGGCCTCCGCACCAGGTGGGCCTGGGAAAACTGCCAAAAGAAGATGGGACAGTCCCTTCTCCCCTCTCATTCTCTCCTTCCCCTCTCATCTTTTCCCTCCCCTACACTCTCCTCCCACTCTTCCTCTCCCCTCTTCCTATCTCCTTCCCTTCTTCCCTTCCCTCCCTACCCTTCTCCCCCTCTTTATTCCCCCCCACTCTCCTCTTACTCCCCTCCCTTCTCCCCGCTACTCACCTCCACTGCTCTCCTCCCTCTCCTCACTTCCCCTCTATTACCTCTCCTCTGCTTCCATCTTTTCTCCTCCAGTCCCCTAACACCTACTCCACTCTCTTACCCTCCTCTCTCCTCCCCTACCTCTTCTTTCCCTCATCGCCCTCTTCTCTCTTCCCCTCCCTCCCACTCCTCCCTTCTCCCCTTCTCCTTTCCACTCACCTCCTCTCCTCTTCTCTTGATAGAGGGCTTCACAACAGTCCTTAGGATGTTCCTGGGGTCCCACTGGTGATTTTTTAGCTCTCTGGATGATAGTTCATTGTAAGGACAAAAGCATATGGGGGTCCAGTGGTCACCACTGCTGTGCTGGGACACTGTAGCCTTGATGCTCTATGGACCACATGAAGCCTGTTTTGGATGCAGACTGATAAAAATGGGGCCTGGGCCTGATACAGATAGCACTGTAGTAAGGCGTTTGCCTTGCACGCTCAGGACAGATGCATTTCATATGGTCCCCAGAGCCTATCATAAGTGATTTCTGAGCGCAGAGCCAGGAGTAAATCCTGAGCACCGCTGCTGGATATGGTCCCAAACAAACAAACAAATGAAATAAAATAAAATAAAAATGGGGGAGGAGTAAATGACATGGATATAAGATTAGCAAAATATTGATCCTTGTTGAGAGTAGAACATGTACACAGAAGAGAGATTTTAACAAAATTTTTACAAATGTTTTTTCTTAACAAATCCATCTTTTTAGGATTTTACAAAGTCACAGATGTACATTGAACAGAAAAATTGCAAATGTAATCTATCCTCTTGTCAGCCTTGTTGCTTTTCACTAGTCTTTATTATCAGCATATCTGAGTAGTTGAGTTCCTATTGTCTCCCAGTAGAATCAGGTCAGAGCAAACTGGGGAGAAATTTAAGTGGAACAACAGCTCTGGAAAGCCTAGGAGAGGGAGAGCCCAGAATGCAGTATCATCTCCATCTCAGATAAAGAAAATCTTCCTTCCTCCCATCCTTAGGTTCACATTCAGCAAGGGACTGCTGGGTTCAATTCAATTCACAAATAACTACCGAGGCTTTAATTGTAAGGGCAGCAAATCCTAAACAGTTTATAGCCAAAGGGAAATCACATCCAGTTAAAGGGCCAGGAAAGCACATGTGCTTAAATGGCGATATAATTTGTAGTTGTATTTTAAGTACTGTACTGTGAACTTGTAATTAGGAGTTAAGTGCTGTGAAATGGGCTGTGTTCAAGGACTTTGGCCAGTCATTTGATGTTCCTTAGAATATTCAGAGCATCACACACACACACACACACACACACACACACACACACACAAAGAGACAGACACACGGAAAGAGAAAGAGACAGAGAGAGCAGAAAGAGGAGAAAGGTGGAGAGAAGAGGAAGAGAAAATGTGAGAAAGGGTAAAGGAGGGGAAGAAAAGAGATAGTAAAGAGATGAAGAAGGGAAGAAGAAATAGGGGGAAAGAAAGGAGAATGAAAGGGGGAGATGAGAGAAGAGAGATGGGGGAAGATGCAGGAAGGGAGAATGGGAGAGAACAAAACATGTATTTTGTTATTTTGTTAGGATTAAATTTGAAATGGCTGGGTGCCTTTCAAAAGGGTGTTGTTGTGGTGTGTGTGTGTGTGTGTGTGTGTGTGTGAGAGAGAGAGAGAGAGAGAGAGAGAGAGAGAGAGAGTTTCTATCACTGGGAAGGATTCTGTGCATATATTTCTAGACATAATAGATGAAATATGCAAGATGGTTCATCCAGCATCTGACTGAGTGTAAATGAGGCAAAGTTTCCAGTGACTTGGTACACTTGAGTTTGTTTGATGGAAAGAATAGAAAAAAAGGCTTGATAGTAGTATTAGTTGGGTAGGCTCATTGCTTGAAATACCAACTTTGCCAGAAGCAAGGTGAAAGTGTTCATTTGAAATGTATTATACTTATATACTAATTTGTTTTGTAACTGATATTATAAAATTTGCTTAAATAGCCTAGGGCTAATAATAATCATGACAGGTCAGGCCTTAAGCCTGAGCAAGGAACACAGATAAACAGACAGAACCAAGAAAAGACTGGTCCTGTTTTTCTTCGATCCTTATCTATTAGATATACTAAGTCCTGGTAAAAGTATTTTTGTACAACTGTGTTTATCTATGCTATACATTAAAATTGGCACTAAGGTCAGATGATTATCTCGTATGTCATGTAAGTCTGTTATATTGCCTACATAGGAACGTAGAGGGAATGGGAGACAGGATGTCTGTGGAAGTGTTGGGGCCCGTGAGACCGAGACCCCAAACCCCGAAGTGCTGCAAAGAGGCAGAGGCAATGGTCCAAGATAGCGAAGTTTTTATTCAAGCTAGCCTGGGTCTGAGACCAAAAAGGGCTGTCTAGAGCCCCGAGTTCAGGGCAGAGCCAGTTTTTATACTTTTCAGATCATTCCATTACATCTTATCAGTTACACAAAAAGTGATAAATTCTAATTTACACCATACAGTCCCTTTTCCTGGGCCCAGTGAAGTTTGTGCCCGGAGATTGATTGATAGCCTGGCTATTGATAGCCAGGGCTTGGAGGGGGTCGGAGGCGCTGAAAAGGAA